>OY757260.1:4402915-4654573 GCA_963584085.1 Pyrausta aurata
GGCTTGAAGCAAATGAATTCTAAAGAACTTAGTTGAAGCGAATCGATTGGACCACCAAGGATTTTGCTTTGCAACGAAATATTATCTTGATGAGTGAATATTAACAATATAAAATATTTGCAACAATCAATTTAATTGGATAAATTGATTGTTGCAAATCAAAATATTTATTTCATTGATTGCCTGAATCAGGGTAGGAATGGTGCTGGAAATGGTTGTAAGGGTATTAAGATTGGGATTTGGAATATTTAAGAATAACATATTTAAATAAGAAATTGTTAAGAGTGTAATCTATCACAAATGAATTGTTAAACCGACAGTGTGCAGTGTGTGTAGCCTCATTGATAAGAGAAATAGCCGTAGCAAATACAAATTGGTGAATTGCATACATAGGTATCGAACAAACAAAGCACTATCTATATCATTGCATGTTCAAGCATATTACGCGTAGAAATTCATTATTTAATTTTTCATTTATTCTTTTATATTGCATGTAACTTTTATTCTTTAATTTTAGTATTACCGAATTATATTATTTAGTTTTTGTTAGATCTATAATTATATGTAATATTGCATTTACTAGTAATGTACTTTACTTATTTTATATTACGTTTGATGTAGACTTAAGACATTTCTATTTAAAGGAAAGCGAAGTAATCACCGAGGAGCTGTACGGCGACGATACTTTTGAATATGCGAACATGCCCCCTCTAGTAAATCTCCCCTCCCCTATCTTTATGTCCCAAACCGACCCTCCGTTCATATATCAGTATGTCGGCAATCAGGTCAAAATAATTCAAGTTCTAGGAAAAGAAACCACTACTGCAGACATAGAAAATGCTAACAATGATAACTGGGACCAAAAACAAACTATAGCTCAAGAAGCATCACATAAAGACGTACAAAATGAAGAACTTGAAAGCCAAACTAAAGATGTTTTTTACGAATCTGAAACATCCGCGACACATAATGAACAAATAAATATTATACAAAAAGACATTTCAACTGAAGGCACTATCCAATTGAAAATTGATGATGGTAATGAGCGTAAAGACAGTGAAGTAGCTCCACCAACGAGTGTTGACACATTTGAAGCTGAAGTTAATAAATCACAAGCGCCCTCAGATAAAGCTGAAAACTTGCAATCACAAGACTCTAACATCGATCAAAAGACTGTTCATAAAATCGATGAGCATTTAGATACTACTAGCTTAGAAACGTCGATTAACGAAAACGACTCCGCAGATAGCGATGACGAAGCCTCCTATGGAACCCCAGAAGACTCTCCTAAAACTAAAAGAAAGTCACCGAAAGGAAAATATGGAAAAGCCAAAGCTCCTCTTCCTCCTAAACTAGAAATCCCAAAGAATCTTATGGAGCATGATAGTACTAATTTGGATAGTGCTGTAAGCACGACTTCATTGGAGAGCTTGAATGATATACTAAACACGCTCCCAAATGAGTCGTTCAAAGAAACTGGTGCATTTAAAAGTGGCTTACAGGTGATAAATCCAATAGTTGAAAAGAAAAGGCGCCATAAGTCAAAATCACCCGGCAGAATCCCAAAAAATCAGGGTTCGGGGATCAGTAAATTATTGCAATTGCCTACCAAACTTGCATTCTGGCATAAATCTGAAGACAAATCCAAATCAGATGGTGTATCTGTGTCATCTGAAGATCACAGCAGAAGGTCATCCACTATTGAAAAACAAGCAGAGGATTTTGAAAGTTGCCTAAACGTTAACATTGAAAATACAAGGGATAATACTACACCTCAAACCGACATATCCGATGATCAAACAAGCTTCAAAGACGCTTGCGAAATGGATAGTGAAGTGATATCACATGATATTATAGAAAAGAGTGATGCTTTACAGAAATTGATTGAAGCGAAAATAGAAAGCCACCCTGAATATAAATTCGTGTCTCTTCATGATGAAATACCGACTGGTTCGAAAAGTACAGATGTTTGAAGCCTCCCTAAAATCCTGACTCCATGTAGCGTAGGACCCGGATTTGGGCAGACCAGTATGTAGCACAGTGATATTGGTGTTCTAAAGTTTTCTTTGTTCTTTTTGGCATGTTCTGTTTTTATTAGATAGTTTAATTAACCTAGGGTAATTACCCTAGGTTGTCTGATTTACCTAAAACTAACTACCATGCGAATGCTGCTTCTTTTTGATAGATTCAAAAAGGTGTAAAAAGGACCACAATGTACAGAAATTCAGTTTAATTATTATTTTCAAGTTTTGCCAGTGTTTATTGTGTGCATTTTTTATTTATTTTCATTTTATTTGTTTGGTTTTTCAATCTTTGGTTTTATTTATTTATTTATGTAAGTAGGTTGTTTATTTTCAAATATTTATGCTACTTATATGTTTTTATTTTTATCACTAACATTAACTCATAAATACCTTGTCTTGCGTTTGATATGTAATCAATATGATCAATTAAAAAAATTCTTCCCAATCAGTTTTAGTGATTTAAGCAAATGAACTCAAGCTAATGTGGAGTCCCAACCTCATCTAACCTAGTGGCTTCATGCTTTTTATAATTAGTTTTCAATTTATTTGTTTTATTTTCAGGCAATGCTGTCGGCCTCTGCTACAATACCCCGCACAAAAAAAACTAGTAAAAGGAAAACACAATAGGCACACGAAAATAACCATGACAATTTGATTAATCCTCAAGGATAGAATCTCAGGGATGTTATGTATTAATATTTTATTTATTTTTGCATCAAGTTTTTGAACTGTAATAAAATATGACTTTTTAGTGATGTAAATAACACTTCATAAAATGCAATTACGTAATAATTACGTTAGTTCTTCCGCGCTTTTAGACTAGAGGATTATGAGAAGTATTTTCGAAAAGACTTATGGGAATTTCAAGTGAATTACTGTATAGTTAATTTCATTATGCTCATTTATATTGTAATAAGCTTTTTTGCAAGTGCGCATTTTGCATGCTAATCACGTGCGGCAATACTTCAATATGTATGTGCATTGACTAGGGTAATTCTGACTGACTGATTGGCGAGTGTGAGAGAAATATAGAAAGAGCAAAAAGGAAATTTGTATACCTCTCTAACTAAACTAGAAAACCTGAGAGTGTTTACCACCATTGTTTACAAAGCATTGCCTTCCACTACTCAGTCTTACTTCCAATGAAAATCTTATTATGTATATATTCATCATGATCTCTATCGCTATCCTTCTTAGTATAATTGACTCTAAATTATTCAAAGCATGAAATGCACAAAATTTATTAGATGGAATATTTTATGAGAACACAATTCTCAAAAATACCTTTATAATTTAATGTTCCTAGAAGGTTTTTTTCTAAGATTGCACAATATAATTTCCCAAAAATGATTGACTTTAATAAAACAATTGGTGATCTATAATTTTAGCCAAAATTTGCCAAATAAGAAACGACTCGACAACTTGTATGTATTAAAAGTTATTTTTTAATAATTTATTAGCATTAGTTGTTAGTAAAACTAGTCCATAATAGTTTAGTTTACAGCTACTAAAACAGCTTCAAGAAGGCTTTCATATCGAGTAATCACCTGATGTTTGGTGTAAGAAATGGTATATGTATTTGCAAAGGAGCCAACCACAATGTCCAGCGAAGTTTTTATGTTACTTTATATTTACTAGGTAAATATTTTGTTTAAGTATTTACTGTAAATATGACTATGATACTACATTTAATGAAATAAATCTTTTTTCTTATGTAATAAAATTTTGAAAGGGTCATTGTTATGATATCTATTATTTGTGATATTTGAGCCCAGTATTTGTGATAGAGTTACCAAACACTGACATTGACTCAAGTGGAATGTTATCATTACCAATAAATAATTTTATGAATATTATAATGTCTAGCTAGCTGGTTGTATGCAGTTTATAAATGTTACAAGAGAAAGAATTATGTATGTACCTACATGTAAGTCTGTAACTCTGTATAGATAGTATTTCATCATGGCTATCGCATGCATGATAATAGTTCCTCCGATTTGATGTTGTAATTATATTTATTGTTTAGTGATGTTTCTTGCTGATTATGAGATGTGCAATTATTATTAGAAGTAGTGGTTGGATAATATCTTCTGTGGCTACGCTTTGAATTGACGCACAGAATATATGTATAATAGTACGTGCGGCGTACGGTTAGTTGGTTGAGCAAACGCGCTACAGCTACGCAGCCCAAAAATCTGAGTGAGTGGTAGTTCTCATTTCCGATCACTAAATAATAATTAATAACTGTTCACGCGTCTCATATCAGCATCTTGACGAGATTGTGTTTGATTTGTCAGTTTTTTGTTATCATCGGTTGAGCTTTAAGGTTTTATATCTTCAACTATTTTAGTCTACAAAGTTTTTCGCGCCGGTATTTATCATCCAATATAAATAAAAAGAAAATATTCAAGACTTTTTTGAAGTAATAATTTTTAAACCAAAAAGACAATATTATAATAATACACAACTATAATTAGAGTGCGAAACTTTGTGGTCTAACTAGTAAAAGTTTAGTTGGTAAAACCTATTAAAATCAAGTCAAATCATTCGTTCGTTCATCAGAGCAAGTTGTGTGACTATTTATTACCTTTTGAGTTGGAATGATTTAAATTATAAATAAAAGTTTGAAAGAATGAATTTCGGTATTATTTAATTACAATATACCTCCTGCTCTTAAACGTAAGGTATCAAAAATGTATTTACCATGATCATTTTTATACTCATTATTCAATAATTGATCCTCCAATAGATTCAAAGATACTTTGTCCCATACTTTAATCCAATATAACAAAGAAAATAATTTGTAGTATATACATGGATCATTATCAGCATTGGATATAACAAGTTTAGGAAGATTTTGTATGATCTTGGTCAAGTTAGGCTTTGTCACTTTATTAAAAATATCATTATTTCTTATCGCAAATATATGAAGAATATTTACTGTTTGTGTAGTAATGGATTCTTCTAACAAAATGTTCGGTAAATTCTTGAGCCATGTTGCAAAAGATTCACTCTTATGGAAATCAACCAACCAGTCATTCAAAGCAATTTTGCACAATAATGAAAAGATCTTTTGTTTGAATGAAGAACCAATATTCGCATTAAAATATTCTCTGATTATTTTTTTAAATAAGGGATCCATAACAGTTAAGCTCTTAGTCCAATTATTTTTGTGAGAAAATATGGTATCTAGCACCTTAATAATAATGTCAATAGTTTCATCTTGAGATGTATGACTAAAAGTTTTTTCAAGGTAGTTAAGAATTGAAGTTACATCTTTGACCTGATTCTTAACATTCACATTTGAGTTAAGTTTGATAAATAAATGGCATATTTTTAAATTCTCCTGAACCAATTTTGGATCTGTGATTATATCTTCAAATACAGAATCTTCAGTTCTTTTCTGTTTAGTTCTCATGTTAGTAACATATGGAAATGATGCAACAAAGTGTTGACTGAATGACTGTCTGTATTTTTGTCCAAACAATTTCTCTATATCTGAGCTAGGGTTCTTAACCATTTGATGCTGCACTAAATCCAAGAGAAGAGATATAACATCAAGAGCATGTTTCAAAAGTGTGGCTGCATCCTCATTAATAACGGTTTCAAGATTCATATCTGAACTAGTCTTAGGGCACACTTCTAACCAGGTCTCAAATAACAGAGGCATTAAGGTATCAATGTACTGTTTCAATTTTTCAACTTCATCCAGAGGGGCAGCATCTTGCAAATTTTTTGAAGAAAAGCATGATACACTACAAATAGAAGTGTATATGGGATTGAATAAAGGATATATATTTTTCTTTGTATCATCAAATATCTGAGCTCTTCTGGTGCTAGTTTGATCTATATTATAATTAATTTGGTTCAAATTAATATACTTGGAAAGGTAATCTTTTAAGCGATGTAAGACTTTGACCCTCCACTTCACACTTGTGATTTGACTGCCCAAGTTAACTGTCAGTGTCCGACCTGGTTTTGAATCCATCCTCAACTTTGATATCATATCTAAAAAGTTTGGCAATATTTTGTGAAAGTACTGTGCTACTTTTGCAGGTGTGCAAACAAGCAGTAGATCCAAAAACAATAATGAGTCTTCCTGGATTCTGGTGTCAATGTGTGTCATAGCGCTTCTCAGATAGGTAGACATGATGTCAAAGAAAGGAGCAAGCTTCTCAATTTCAACATTTGACAGTACTAATTGAAGAACTTTGAGTGACTCATGTCTGACCTGAAAGAAAATGATTATTATTACAACAACTACAACTTCCTGATGGAATCAAACTTAATTTTAGTCCATTTTTGACATGACACATTCTTCCGTTTAATGCATGCTGCATCCCAAGAACGAAAATATTATTTTACAAAGTACATGGATTTAAATTTGATATTGTTGGCAAAATTATTTAATATATTTATTTTGATCCACCATGAACAATTTGAAATTTTATTTTCTTCATACTATAGCGATTGACAAGACTAAATATTGTGTATATCTGAATAATCTGTATGGTGGTAATAATCACACACACACAGCAAACTGCATAAAGAATATGATCGCTAGGCTTTAAGGTATAATAAAATGAATGGTAGCCCACTATTTCTTGTATTATATTAGTTAGATGATGATGAATAAGGTTAAAAATAATATGGTCTATAAATGCCCTGATCATCTTAAGCAAAATCAACTATAATAACATACCACTTTCTCCACATTCAAAACTAAAGGCGTAACGCCTAAAATTATCTGGCCAAGATTTTGATCAAGTACATCAGCATGTGTTGAAATAATTTCTTTTATACCATCCAGGGCTTCAGTGCGGGATTTTGTATTAAAGTGGTTTAGTCTTGATAAAAGTTCCTTTAAATTCAATTTCTTAGATGATAACGCTTCATTCTTTTCATGTTTTTTTAGTTGTTCTCTTAGAACAATTTTTTTAACTTTAAAATTAGTTTTTGTGACATTTGTGCCTTTAGGTAAATCCTTTTTCTTGGTTTTAAGTTTAGTCTTTGACTTCTCGGACTTGAGGAACTTTTGATGACGAGTAGCACCAGTTTGAGGCATGGTTTCACAATTATTTACACTTCTTCAGATAAATTTGTTTTATTTATTTCAACTTCTTTCTAACCTCAATCAGAAATAACCTCAAAACACTGACGTCACGTCTGTCTGCTGATCAGTTGAATATTAGGCTGCGTTCCGAGTTGCGCCAATATCAGTGTGAGCGCTGTGAGCGACAAAAGCCGTTCCGATTTGATTATCGCGCTGACAGTGCTGTTGACACGATTTCATTTCGGAACGGGCCTATTGGTGGCTGGTGGCTAAATAATTGAGCATCACTGCTGTCATCAGCAGCTGGCTATCATAATACATAAATACATACATACATCAACCTAAAAGGTCGTGCGACCGCTACCGGCATAACAAGTCATTACGCCATACAAATAAAGATCAAACTCGCTGGCCAAGGTCACGCACGAAATCTGCTGTTAAGTTTTATGCAACACTAGCTTTTGCCAGCGACTTCGTCCGCGTGGAAAAGTGACTTCTTTCTCCCGTTTTGTTACACATTTACCACTATATCTTTGCTCCTTTTGGTCGTAGCGTGATGTTTTATAGCCTATAGCCTTCCTCGATAACTGGACTATCCAACACAAAAAGAATTTGAGATTTTAAACTTTCGCGTTGCATTACAATGAGAATTAGACATGACGGGTCTAAACACGAAATATTAATATGAGTAAAAAATGCTACTCACTGCTCGACGTTTCGGCTGCGTTGCAACAGCCGTGGTCACGAGCCAACTGGTGGATCGCGGCATCGTCTGCGCGGACGGCCTGAAGTTTCTTCTGCCACCCTCACTTCATTTAATAAATTGTCAGTATAGCGGCTTGAAGTTTCTTCCGCCACCCTCACAACACTAGATAAATTATTGTCAGTACAGTCACCTCGACAAACAACACTCACGGTATCGCGGTTTGCATTAATCGGTAACACTCGCGGCCTACACTTGTTAATCACTGGGTTCCATACCGATGACAACTTATATCCATCATCCCGATTGAAATTCTTGTACTTACGAATCTCAATCGCTTCACGTATTATTCTCTTTGAGTATATAGCCCCTGGAGATGCCATACACGGGCGACCCCCTCCGGCAAAGTACGTTGGTCAACTGTTCAAACGCGTTATATAAAACTACTTGAAGTCGCTACACCGAAAGATTATTCTTGAAAAATAATGACGATCGGTGGAGAGGATTTTCGGATCATGTAACTCCATCCAGTGGTTAATTCCTTCTTGTAAGATGTGTTCAGCGACCGCGGATTTATTTACCTGTAAGTTTTTCACAGCCGCGATATGTTCTTTCACTCTTTCAGCTATTGACCGCTTTGTTTGTCCGATGTAAGAACTACCGCAACTGCAATCAATCTTATAGACGCCTGGTGTTTGAAAGGGTATAATATCCTTAGGAGTTCGCAGAAATCTTGACACTTTGGATAACGGCGTATATACAGTCTTGATAGAAAAGTTTCTAAGGACTGCTCCAATTTTATCTGTAACACCTTTTATATAAGGCAAGAACGTTGCTTGACGACTAACTTCAGGATATTTAACCCTTTGCTTTCTCCTTCCTCCTTGCCCTTGCGCATCATATCCATTACGACACAGTACCTCCTGAACATGCGACAACTCCGACTGTAGATGCTCAGGGTCACACAGTCTATGCGCTCTGTTGGTAAGTGATGTCCTAACGGACTGCAACTGTCGAGGATGGTGGTGAGAAGTGGCGTGCAAATACCTGTCAGTGTGTGTAGGTTTTCTATATACAGAGTGGCCCAATGTGCCATCAGTTTTAACCATAACTTGCACATCCAAGAATGCTAAAGATCTGTTCCTTTCAATTTCATATGTAAACCTTGTTTTAGCATGAATAGAATTTAGGTGTTGTAAATATTGTTCGACTTCCTGCTGACCTCCGTGAATAACACAAAAGATGTCATCAACGTACCTCTTCCAGAGCTTAACAGTACGGGGTCCACTAGCTAGTGCCAACTCCTCGAAATGCTCCATCCAGATGTTGGCAATCACCGGTGCTATGGGACTACCCATGGCAACACCATCAATCTGTAGATAGTACTGGTCTCTAAATACTACCTTTAGTTACCGTCCAAGCAATTTTCAATCAGAACAATATATTCTCTCGGTAGCTCATGATCACAAAGCCTACCTTTGATGACCTCCAGGCAGTCTTTTAGGGGAACATTTGTAAAAAGGGACTCCACATCAAAACTAACTAAGATATCACCTGGTTCCGAAGTAATTCCCCCCAGGATGTCAATGAAGTGGTACGAGTCCTTCACAAAAGACGGTGTTCTCCCAACTAACGGTTGCAGCACTCCAGCAACATGCTTCGCCAAATCGTAAGTGGGTGAGTCAATTTGACTTACGATAGGTCTCAATGGGATGTTGCTTTTATGTATTTTCGGCAAACCATAAAGTTTGGGTGGTTGCACGGCTTTAGGTTTATGCAGATGAGTGTACTCGTCTTCAGTAAAAATATCTCTGTGCTGCTGAATTAAGGCACGAATGCGACGTGTAACTCTGGCCGTAGGATTAAACGATACATTCAATTCGAACCAGTAGTTTCGGAGATTAGCGCGTTCAAACAAACAAACAAACTCTTCAGCTTTAATATTAGTATAGATGTAACGGAAAACGGTCGGTCGCGTCGTGAGCGTAGTTGTCATAATTATCAAGTGGAATCAACTCCGTGTAAATAAGAACTAACTGACTTTGTTAGTCATGTCATGTCTGTGTTGTGTCAGTCTGTGGAGTTTGAGCACGTGTTGTTTACTTAAAATTTTTAGATAAATCGTTTTTACTGCTAATTATAATGAAAATAAAAAAGCAGCATCGTAGAAAAAAGTATCTTCATCATCTAAATCGTAGGAGAATGAATAAAAACCAAAGTAGTACTGGTGCAGTTCTATGGTAAAATAAATTCTGTTTCTGTTGACTCAACTTTAATAGTACCTAATTTGTTTTATAATGCTAAATTATTGTGTTCTTTACAGCAAAGTAATGAAAGATGAATGGGATGATAGGAAGTCAACATTGAGGAATCTCAAGGAAATGGGCTTAGCCAATGATCCCAACAAAGTAATTAAAATCCCTAATTTTAAAAGGGAGCAGTTGAAAAAGGCTAAGAAAATGGTAAAAGATGAAGAAGAATCCGAAAGTGAAGAAGAAACTATACAAGTAGTTCCAAAGTTTGAAGTTGTTCAGAAACTTGAGAAAGAAGCAAAAGCACCCCGAGAAAGAAAATTTATGTAAGAAATAAGACACAGTTTTACAGTACATTCTCCTCAAACACACAGGGATCGATAGGCTGCTAGTGGTTGTTGTTGATAAACACATTTGTGAGGCTTTAATCATACTAAATTGAACCTCTTTTTACAGGTTACCAAAAGGTCAAGTGGACTTCATTACATACTTACTAGACAAATATGGGCATGACTACAAAGCAATGGCAAAGGATAAGAAGAATTACTATCAAGAAACATGGCAACAAATTAGGGCAAAAATACGAACCTTCATGGGAATTCCAAAACAATATGGGGAATATTTGAAGACTAGAGGACTATTAGAGAAAGAGGAAGATGAGGAAGAGATTAAACAACAAGCTCAAGCTCTAATAATGGATGATAGTGATTAGTATTTCTAAGTTTAGGTTAAGTATTCTTATGAGGCGTTGTGGTGTTATATGTTTATCATATCTAAGGTATGAATAAAATGTAAAGAGTACCTATTCAAGATTTTTCATTAAACATGTATTCTGTGGTTAGATTTAGTTTTTACTTAGTTGGCATAGATAGGTACACCACTACACATTTGATTTGATATTTGCAAATTGTGTTGTCCGGTAGCTAAATAGATGCAATTATGTACATGCATCTAGTCATTAAATAGTTCAAAATAAAATAAACAGATCAGTCTTAAAATTACTATTTAATGAAGTTTACTGTGTTTTACAGTCACTGGGTATATCTTTTATAGGTTTTACTTTTTTAAGTTCTTCATTCCATTCTTTTTCCATGTCAAGGAGTGGTTGTGGTTTCTTATACTGGAAATAATAAAAAAAAATTGTGAGTATACTATTTGTATGTGAAGTATACCACACATGAATTTTAAGCAAATGGGTGGTGATTGGATCAATGCAGATTATGACAATAAAGTATTTTAATTATTAATGTCCAGCTAATCCTGGGCCCAAACTATGACTAGTTAGAAAGGTACCATATACTTTTCACAAAGACAACCACTGATACATACCATTATGATAAGTGTTTGAAACTGATGGCTAGACTGTATGTTAGCTTGTTCGAGTTTCAGACCAAGTCTATCCAGTTCTGGCACTTGTAGCTTTTTGAAGTATTTCTTATTAGTTGTGCGTACTATGATACATCTTTCATCATTGTTAGCGCTAATAGAATAAGTTTCTATGGGGTATGGCAAGTTTCTAATTCTCCATTCCAAATTAACCCTTGTGTTTCTCCTCGTGACAATAGGCTGTGGAAAGAAATGTAAATTTTATCTTTACAAGATTTTCAGTAAAT
The DNA here is from genome assembly GCA_963584085.1 of Pyrausta aurata. Classification (NCBI taxonomy): domain Eukaryota; kingdom Metazoa; phylum Arthropoda; class Insecta; order Lepidoptera; family Crambidae; genus Pyrausta; species Pyrausta aurata. The sequence continues at coordinate 4,414,561 of OY757260.1, forward strand.
TGCTAATAATCAATCCTTATAATTATTACCTGGTCTTTGCTTTCCACAATGTCAGCAACTTCTATAGTTGGATTGGCTTCAGGGATCAGATCCCCAATCTCAACCTCCCACTTGCCGTCACCCCCTAACTTTCCTTTGACTTTCCAAGCTCGCCGTAACAACACTTGCGTGTCCAGATTATATTCTTCAACCATCTCTTTATCATCATCAAACTTGTAGTGTATTTTCTTTATTTTGTCCTCCTTCAAACACGTTTTCTCTGCGTCCATTAGGGACTTGTACCAAACTGTGTTTTTATACATTTCAGTTTGCTTGTATATTTTAGACAAATTGGCTTTTAGTTTTTGCTCAAAGCTATCCTGATTGTCGCCGTCAGCTTCGATCAAATTAGATCTTCTTTTCATTTCGTTACTATGGAAACAATGAAATAGTGTTGTTTGTTGTTATTATTAGCTAAAACAGGTGAATTCTCCTTTGTGAATATTGATAATGAACAACAAATTGAAAATAACACACAATTTGGTGTAAATAAAAGTATATGAACACAAGTAACTGTATTTTTTTTTTTTTTTTTAAACTTGGTTTAACGGCTCTGGGTTCTAGCCCTTTTAAGCCACTCGTTGATTTTTCTTTCTGTCAATGTCAATTTTCTTTCAGTTTCTCCATGTGATTTCTTCCTTCCCTTGACTTTCCTTCTCAGAGTTACCTATTACTTATATTTATTTTGGCAGTTTTTGAATTTTTACTCGTCCGCGAGTTTAAAGTTTGATTTTGCTGCATTAATTCTCACAGATTAGTTCTTCATCAACTTTTAAATTCTGCCAACTGTTGATATTAGGTACGTGTATACAGATTTAAAGAACTTTGGGTTTCCAAGTATTTCTTCTAGATTATGAGGAATTGGCTTCGGATGGTTTAGCTGTTCAAGATCAGCAATCATTGCCAGCCTTTGTAGGCCGAATTTCGTACATTCTAATATGATGTGCTGCAGGTCTGCTACAACATTTCTAGTGCAAAATGTGCAGTTCGCATTTGGAATCAGTTTAAGTCTAGCCAGGTGAGCTGGAGTGTGACAGTGGCCAAACCTTATTCTGTTGATGACAGTTATAAATTTTCTGCTGTCGATGTCTTTATTGCGATGGTACCAAGGTTTGGCGGGCGGGCTTCCTTGGATCTTAGCATACCACTTTCCCTTTTCAGCATTTGTTAACATCCAATATTCATGCCACAACTTTTTCAGGTCTACATTTAAATCTGCTCGGTAATCAGTGTGAGGAACCTTCATAGACTCTGAGTGATCCATATCAAAGCTATTTCTTGCCGCTCTGTCAACAATTTCATTTCCACTGATGCCACGATGTGAAGGTACCCACAAGAAGCTAATGGTTCTGCCGGTAAGCCTAACTATTTCATAAATTTGAAATCTTATGTGATAAATTAAATAATTCAAATTAAATTTAAGTGAGTTGTTTTCTAAAGCTAGAAGCACGCTTTTAGAGTCAGATAAAATGAGAATATCAGGTGAAGTGTTAGAATCATTAATATGTTTTAAGGCTAAGAGAATAGCATAACTTTCAGCAGTAAAGATACTACATTGATCATCAATTTTAAAACTTTTTACTAATTTGAGTTGGGGATCATAAAATGCTGAATTTACACCATTCTCTGACTTAGAACCATCAGTATACACTTTATAATACACTTTGTTATCTAAAAAGAGGTTTAGTTCACTTTGATTATTAATTTTGTCCCATAAAATGGTGAAATAGTTATGTGATAAGACATCATAACTAACCTTGTACAATGGCCATGGTTTATCTATATACATATTTACAGTCAAATAATATATGTACATTGCAATTCTTAGTAACTCTGGAGTATGCCCAGATAATAATTCAGAACCCGATATTTTAGCAGGAGAAGTTGAATTGATCTCTAAAGATTGTGGAGGTAATACGCGATTTAGAACAGATTTGTTATCAGAGGAAATGAGCTTGAGACAAAAGTTTGAAGCAAGTTGGATGCGCCTTATAATTAGTGGAGGAATGCAAGATTCACATTGCATAGCATTAATAGGAGTTGAACACATAGCTCCTGTAATTATTCTTAGTGCCTTGTTTTGAATAATATCAAGTTTTTTCAAAAGGGTTACATTACAGTTCATATAAGCTAAGCAGCTGTAGTCAAAGTGACTACGAACTAGGCTTTTGTAAAGCATGGATAATATCTTTGGGTCAGATCCCCAGTTTACTCCTGCTAGTGAGCGCAATATATTTAAAGCCTTAGTCGAATTTTTAATAAGCATATTAATATGACTTACAAAAGAAAGTTTACTATCAAGACACACTCCTAGGAATTTTTTCTCATCTATCAATGGAAGAGGTTTTTTATCATATATACTTGAGAGTTACAATCGACAAACTTTTTTGCAAAAATCATTACCCCACTCTTAAGAGGGCTGATGTTAAGTTTTAATTTATCATAATAGTAATGGTGAATTTGAACTAAAGCACTATTTAAGCTATCTACAGCGATATTTACATTTTTATTTATGGTATAAATTAACAAATCATCTGCAAATTGCAAAAATTTAACATCAGGCTGCTTTAAGTATTTATATATTTGACTTGTATACAAATTGTACAGTAAAGGAGAGATACAGGCACCCTGCATTGTGCCCTTATAGACATATTTAGGTCCATGAATAATATTATTAAACTTTATATACATTGTTCTGTTATACAAAAAGTTAAATATCCATTTACAGACGTCACCTGGTATGCCGATAGTGCTCAAGATGCTGATTAATATTGATGGATCAACGTTATCAAATGCTCCCTGAACATCAAGGAAGACACAAGCTGTTAAAGAAAGACTATGAAAAGAGTTCTTGATATCAGAAATCAATGCTGAGAAACTTTCTGTTGCACTTCTGCCTTTTCGGAATCCAAATTGTTCATTTGGTAAGATATTATTTGATTCTACAAAATGATCTAATCTTATTTTTAACATGCATTCAAATATCTTCCCTATACAAGAAGCTAAGGAAATAGGCCTATATGAATTACAGTCATTAGAAGGCTTATCAGGTTTTAAGATAGGGATAACACATTGTGTCTTCCACGATTCTGGAATTGCCTGTTGTTGCCAAAGTAAATTAAATATCTTTAATAACAGCTGCTTTGCTTTAAAATTAAGACGGCGAATAAGCTCGTAGGGAATCTCATCTAAACCAGGCGTCGTGTTTTTCCTTGATTTTAGGGCTGTAACAAATTCTTGCCAAGAAAAAGGTTGTGAGAGAAATGTTGCTTTATTGTTGTCATTTTGTGAAAAATAATGTTGTAATATAGAGTTATTAATATGTTTATCAGTAGGAGATGGAGGGGCGTATTTGTTGAAAAAGGAAGGTATCCATTCATCATTCTTCGGCAATTTCTGAATAGGTAAACGCTTAAACCTCTTCATGTAGTTCCATACTGTACTTACAGGGGTATATCTATTAAAAGATTCACATAATGATGACCAACAATTTTTCTTTTTTTCACTTAAGGTTTTCTTTTTAAATGCATCTAGTTTCTTATACTTAATATAGTTGTCTATACTTGGATTATGTCTATAGAAATTTAATGCTAGTTTACTTTCTTTAACTACTCTATTGCATTCATCATCATGGGGAGTAGTTTTAATAATTTTTGGTATGCATTTTTCCCTAATTCTAATTAAACTATCATAAAAATCGTTGTATATTTTTATGGGATCAGAATTATCAAAATTAATGCTATCGCTAATTTTTTCTGTTTCTGAGTCAAACATTACCCAATCAGCTTTACTATAAATATATTTATTAACTGGATCACCTATTTCATATTTTTCTACAAAGGTTTGTATGTCAGTTATTGTGGGGTAGTGGGTAACTTCCCATTGGATCATCATGAACTTTCCAATCACATAATGGAGCCACAGAGGGGCTTACGCATGTAATATCAATCGCCGAAGGATTATGAGTGGATGTACCAACCGTGGTTAGTGCTCCTGAATTTAAAATACATAAATCACATTCGTCTAAGGTGTTATAAACTTCATTTCCACGACTGTTACTAGTTGCACAACCAAACGCAATATGGTGGGCATTTACATCACCAGAAAATAAAAGTGGTTTTGGTAATATTTGAATTATTTGTTTCAGTTTGTTTACTCTGAAGCGAGCTCGGCCTTCCCTGGGAGGAGGACAATAAGCACATAAGATACATAAGTTACCAATACCAGTCTGAAGATTAATGGCTACTGTTTGCAAATAGTGATAATATGGTAGATCTAACAGGGTATATTTAAAAGTGTCTTTTATTAGGATGGCTACACCACCTCGACCTACTACTTCCATGTCTATCTGATTAATTACATTATAATTTGGAACACGAAAATTGTTATTAACTTTAAGCCACGTTTCATTTAATAAACAGATGTCAATATCGTTTTGAGTTAAAAAGTTAAGCAGCAATGGTTTTTTATTTATAACACCTTCAACGTTAAACTGTGCTATTCTTAGAAAACTTTTACCCATTTACAGACTTCTCTTTAAAGCTTTTTATGAGTATCTCTTGAATAACAGAGTTTGTGAGCGCTCTGTTTTCATTGCTAATGGCGACCAATGCGCCAACGAGACCTTTACGAATGTAGTCGTTATTTAATATTTCATCAACTAATTTTTCATTTGTCAGTTTATTTTCAGTTGTATTTACTTGGGGAGGGATTGGAGGGGAAATAGCCACGCTTGGTGCCTTCCTTGATGGCAAGGGTTTCGAGTGCATTTTGGGGGCAGTTAGTGTTGGGAAATCTTGGTAATTATTTACTTTAGGGGTAGAAAGTTTTTGTGCATAAGAAGCTTTATTTTTCTTTTCTTCCATCTTTAGTTTTTTAACGGGACAGTCACGTGAGATAGCAAGGTGAGCACCCTGGCAATTAATACATTTTGAGATTTTATCAGAAGTACACTCACTGAAGTGATGCTCTTCAGAACATATAGAGCATTTTTGAACAGCTTTACAAATTTTAGCGCCGTGATTGAATTTGAAACATTTAAAGCATTGTAATAATGGCGCATTGTATTCGAATACACGGAATCTAAACAAGTCAAGATAAACATGCTCTGGTAATCTGGTTGACAAAAATGTTACACTCACTGTTTGGAACGGTTTTACAACTCCATTTTCTCTTTTGGTAAATCTACGTACACCTATTACCTCAAATTCAGATGAAAGTTTTTTAAATAACTCTTCATTGCTTATACTTGTGGGTACAAAACGTAGCACGCCGACTGTCTCGACCGCTGCTGCAGGGATGTAAGCTTTGAGTTGGTGCTTCGTTAGGAATGCGTCGTTCTTTAGGAAGTTGTTGGCATAATTGGATTGAGAAAAGGTTATGCAAATTTTGTTAGCATTGACTCTTTTTAAGTTATTAATGCCCTTGATGTCGTTTTTGAATAAGTTTGTGGTAACTATTGGGTTGTTATTTCCTATCTTCTCATTCAATTTAGTGCTCTCTACATATACGCAGTAATCAATCACTCCACTCACCGGATTCTCTCCAAACAATCTTCTATAGTTGGGTTTTACATACGGTTTGTAAAAGTCCTCAGCTGCCGCATCGGCGCCAGGATTCCTGTTTGGTAGTTTCCGCTTTTCAGCGGTTATCCCCGGGGGGTCTTCACCATCCCCGTCTGGCATGATGAATTTGCCGAATTTTGAGACTACTTCCAATGAGAAATAATCAATTCAGGCAATAAAAATAGAAATTAGAAAAAATCTTCGAAAATCGCGCCTATTGCGTTCAAAAGCCCGCCAAAAAGTCCAAGTAACTGTAACACAAACACAACCAGGGTTGCCAGTCCGGACTGTCAGGAAAGTACGGTTTGGTAGGCAAAATAGGACGAAAATTTACGTCATAGTACGGTTTTTAGTCAGATCCCAAAAAATTCTTCGATGGGGGGGGGGGGGGGGGGTATTCATGACCTAAATGTCGTGATGGATTACGTCTTCTCGAGTGTATAAAATCGAAGAGAGCAAAGAAAAAGTGTTCTTTAAAAGCAATGCGCGAGCGAAGCGAAAGCGAGCGCGAAATTTTTTGCCTTTAAGGACATGGACCTAAAGAAAAAAGCTCAAACATTATAAACACTTATTTGAATTTTTAAAATGTTTTCTCATTGTCAGCCAGTACCAGTGAGTGTTTTTTTTTGTTTTTTGTTATTATTCGCATTAGTAAGTATAAAGAAATAAACCAAAACTAAAATAAAGTTTTTTGTTTACAAATACATTACGTTACGTTTTTGGTACTTAGAGACCTCAAGTGCGCAAAACGTACTATTTAGTACGATCAGGCAACACTGCGCCGAGCAGCACTGGTTTTGCACTGTTTGAATGTCTTCGACACAAAATTTTGTTTGTGTGCGTGGAACGAACAGGCAAGCGATACGGGATCAATGCGCGTGAAAAAAGGACGGAACAATATCGCATCAGCAGAGGACAGAAGTTGTCGCATTCACGCGTCGTCGTCCGTTTCGTTTCACGCATTATTTTTTAAAAAGTTGTTGTGGCTGGCTATTTGAAAAGGGACGGAAAAGGGACGGAATTTGAGAACGGACATCGAAGGGACGATGCGGCGTCTAAAAGGACGAAAATCGTCCCTTTTGGGACGTTCTGGCACCGTTGAACACAACTGAGGTAGTTAGTGATGTTCATGTAGGTTAAAAGTTATCAAATTATGCATGATGAACGAACATCATAAATTTAGCGATACAAATCACATATTATTAGTAAAAGAGTATGTCTGATGTGGGTCGGTCAGGTCGTAATTTGTGATACAGTCATCAAGTTTATTTATTTATTTTATTTTATTATTTATTACACTGACAAAATAAAGTACAATCAGTCGACCACGGGGTGAAGCTTAAGCGACTGTGCTGGCTGTGGCACATAAAATAAGAACACAAAAAAGCGACATTAATTATATACTCCTAATATACTTACATACACAAATACTTTAAAAAAACCTACTTAATTACACAGAATTATTTATTCATACATAAACTAACAGAGATTATAATAGGGGAAACAGAGGAGGACAAACCATGAAAATCAAGTATCACGCTGAAAAAAGCTCACGAATTGACTTCTTGAAAGTTAACTTGGACTATCTACTATCTTGATCTTGTTGAGTCTTGATGATATCAGTCAGGAAGGGAGTTCTAGAGTCTTATGGCACTGAGGGAAGGAGTTAAAGACATAATAAGCGGTCTTGTAAAGAGGTGTGTATAGCTGGATGGATCGAATTGCAAGGACGGAGGGTTCGAGACGAGGAACTCAAGTATCTCACGCCGCCAGATAAAAGCAAACTAAATTGATAATATTGTACTAAAAATTCAATAATTAAATTTCTTGCAAAATGGTATAGTCAATGTCTCTTCTTAACGCTTTTCTCTAAACAAACATAAAACGACTTTAAGGCAGTATACGACCGTTTCCTTTGAAATGACATTTGAGATAGTTAGTTAGGCGAATTCGGGTGACCGAGAATTCTAAAGAGAGTACAAAGGACTCGAAGATTTCTGTGCTGACGAATACAGACCCAACGAAGTCAAGATCAAAATTGAGACATATGGTCATACTTTCGCAAGCCCTGAAAGTAGTATTACAAAAGACTCTTCTCCTCAGAAGACGTCGTTATTGATTGTTTGTGTCCAACTGTCCACGTTGATTTACATGTCTGTTTATAAAAAAATAAATTTGTTATTGGTTGTAAACTAAGTATGTAAGATTTGCGTAATCAGTCAGGTATCAAACGACTCCCGGGAGTCGCATAATAATGGAATTTCTATTGTGTCTCGTTTACACATACTTGACGAGTTAAATTGAACTAAAAGATGTAAATTTTATAACTTTTAAATACTTAATTTAATACTAACAAAACTTGTTTCATCGATCGTGAGGATAAAGCTATTATTTTCTCAACACTAGCTTTGTCAGGTCTGCTGACCTGACAGTGACATTATATCATTTTACTTTTACACATGCGACCTTAGCCTGTTCCAATAATACAAAAAAAACACATCCTTTTTTAATAGGCAAAGACATCGTGTAGGCTAGTATTCAGGTAATTCAGGGTATATGATGTGATGATATTTTACTGTAATATAAAATATTCATTAAAAATATATATTATCAGGCCTGCTGACTAAAATAGCTGGAATTCATACTATACTTGAACATTGTATCACCTATAGGTAAACCGCGAAACTGAGACATTTCTGACATCACTTTTGTTGTATTTTTCTTCCAAATAAAGTACTGCACATTAATAATATGAATAAAATGTTCTTCTATTAGGTAAAAGAAATATCGTTTAGTTCATAGCAATGATGAGGAGTACATTGATTGGGAGGGAAATTAAAACAAAGGCGACAAAAGTGACGTCAGAAACGTCTCAGTTTTGCGGTCGACCTAAAATCACTAGTGCGCTCGTCAGCGATAGTGAGAGCAAGAGCGGCGGTCGTCGCGGGCTACAAGTGGTACGCAACCAAAATATTGCTTTTTTAGACCACAGAGTACTTTGTATATATTTTAGACTTCAAAATTTTAGGGTTATGTCCAAGTTATGAAATTAATTTTCAAATTATCACATCTTTATTTACAGATTAAATACCTTTCATTTAGTAAAGTGTATTCAATTTCAAGAAAGAAAATGTCTCGAAGCATTCCTGATAGGTAAATTTTATATGGCATTTAAAAAAAAATGTGTGTGAACCACGGACGAGGTGTAAACGTGTATTAATAACATACAGTCTTGAATTTACAAAATGTGTTCTAGTACAGGTTGCTGCCTTTTTTCTTACAGATGGATCCCATATAAAGCTTGTGGAAAAGTAATAGAAGGAACTAGATTCATATGCTTCAAAGTTCCATTGAGAACGGTAAGACGAAATAATGTACCTAAAACCTTAGTCAATGTTGGTTTTTAGGGTTTCATACCCTAAGGCCTAAGGGTAAAAACAGAACAGGAAACTTTTCCATGTAGCAAGAATGCAGTGTTACTTGCTGCATTGCAGAGTTGGATAGCAATGCTAATCCTTTAGGGCTAGGAACCAGCCAATTTATCATTTGCTAAAACCTAATTTAAGTTACATTCTCTGTAATCCATGCTATTTCTAACAAACATACAACAAGTAAGTCTGATTGAATTCATGCTGTAAGATATCTACTTTTTAAGAACTTCATAAAAGGCAGTTATCAATTCCACTTTTTGTATGTATGTGATATCGTTAGAATCGGATAGTATTTTAGTATAATTTTCATAATTCTTAATTTTTATTTAAATTTTTGATGTGATTACCTAGCCAGTGAACAAAAAATAATTTCTTACATTTGGAAACAATGAGATAGTAATTTTAGCTTTCACATCACTGTTTACCAACAATATTTTGTGTTTCTGTAGCCGGTTTCAGCTGGCAGATAGCTATAGTATTGAGTTTTTGGAGCCCCTCAGATAGCCAAGGTCTTAGAATGTAGAATTGCTGTCCTAGGTCAACCTGCTTAGTGGACTCAGTGGACTGACCAACCATCTGGAGGTTATAGTGGGAATAATTGGCTCTCCACCAAAAGAGTCTCACATAAACTATTATGGTATGCATAAAGCATTTCCTCAAATTTGGAATAAATGTAGGTAATGTTAATGTACTGGAATTCCCATTAACCTTGTTAAAATGTGCCATATAGCGACATCTATCTTTATCTTTACAAACTTGTACAAGGTACCATACATTGATGATAGTTACATAAAACCTTGAAGATGGCGTTACTGGTTTCTAAGATAAGGTTGGAGTAAAACAAGAAGATGCAAGTATTGTGTGTTTGTAACTTTCAATTAGGTATTGACAGCATACATCTAGTTGCCCTAGGTATTTTTGTTCAAATGAATATTTTATTCATTTACCAAAATTAACTTGGGTCGGCCATAAAGAAGATGTTTACGTTTGTATGGGGAAAATGCCAACACCTTGTACGGACGACAGCACGTCAAGCTAAACACTGCGGTATCAGCTGTTGGAATAAGGGATATTTTTCAACAAAAATGTATAGTTTGATGTGCTGTCGACTGTACGTACATCATGACACTAAAAAAGGTTAGGTAAAGCTTTATCGCTTTTAGAATGATTTTTGTACGTAAAATATCAAATTTTTAGGTAGGTAATATGTTCTTAAACTAATATAATGTAGCAATATTACATGCTGTATAATAAATCTGTCAAGTACCTGTGAGCCAATCAGCTGTATGAACATATTAAAAAAGATTTAATTAAAAGTAAAATGACATTACTTTTTTTGCATGTTTTGACATGATTTTGGAATTAGAAGAATAGACAGAAGGAGTTGCCAGGATATTAAAAGTTTATTATTTTATTACTTAAAAATTGTGAATTAAATTAAGATTGCATATAGTCTGTCTAATTACCTATATTTTTAGCTATTTTTAGAGATACTGTACATGGTCTTGGCATTTTTATTAACATCTCCTTTAAATGTAGAGACATTTTTTGGTCTTAACTATATTTTAGTTCCTTGAAGATAAACAGCACAGGCACGTAAATTTTAATTCGTTTCCTTAACTTTAACAACTGTAGATGTATGTTGTTAATAGAGTATTTAACTCATCCCTTCCAATATTCCGAGCCATACAGCCGTCTAGTTGGAAGAAGTAGTATTTGCACCACTAATTAAAAGCGGCGTTTATCTCAATTCTCGAAGTTTGCCTCTAGTTTTTTTTGTCGTTCATTTGCAACCGCATTAGCAAAGACTAGCCGACAATGAGATGCATTATTGGTCCACAGCAGAGTCTCAACTCAATGCCTGTTTGTATAACTGTGCGTGCGCCGGCTTGGGCGTTCACTTGACCATCCACAGTTATACGGCAAACAACTCTGTCGATTTCTGTGTTAATTTGTTCTGCATAGCGTTTACATCGCTTCAGATATCAGAAGTTTGTTTTATTTGCTCGCCTCTTCAGCCATGCCCGACTTCGCCTTGGAGTGGCTGAATTGTTTTCTGCTTTCAGGTTACGTAAATAGAGGCCATTTGTTTGTTGCAACTTTTTGTCTAGATGTTTTCATGTCTCTGCAAAAAGCAAATACCTGTTTTATTTTACTATCGTTAACATTGCCCCACTACCATTTTAATATATCCCTCTTACTAAAGCACACATTATGAAGTCATTAAAGATCTTATACATAGCTTTATATCCAGTCTTGGTGTAAAAGTACAGGATTTTTAATTTGTCTATCAAAAAACTCCATACTCATCTAGCTAGGTCATCTTTATCCATACTTTCCTTCAGAGGGACATTCATTATAGGAAATTCTAGACACAGATTCTTTGCATTTCACAAGACCGGCAGCGTGATTACATAACTTGTAATAGCGATGCGATTGGAATCCTTGTGCGTTATGGTAGCAGGTCTGAAGAAAGTGCGGCGGACGCAGTGTCAGGTCAGGAGTCATCATCATCACACTCAGCAGCAGAACGTCCGATGCTGAATATAGGCCTCCCCTCCATCGTTTTATCTATTTAAAAACTATTGCACAAATTTAGTGTACAAAGGTGGACTAAATGTTAAAAGCATTCTCTGCCAGTCAAACCTTTGGGTCACCACCACCACATCGTTTTCCACCACAACCGGTTGTATGCGGTCTGCGTCCCGTGACATGTGATCTTTTACATTGGCGTAAGTGTCTATCCTACCCGTGGATGTCATACACTGCGCTTTGCTTGATCCAATTTAAAACTTCTCTGCTGATAAATTCAGGCCAGAATTTATCAGCGGTGTCAATAGTAATTGCTTACTTTAGAGCTTTCGCCATTTCACATGTCACTGAATGAATAATTACATTGCGATAGCGATAGAGTTACATAAAAGCCCCTAGGCTCGTCCTTATCTGACCGGGTCAGTCTCATTTCAGGCCTATTGCTCGACAATGCCTAGCGCCCCCTGCCCTGATCGCAATCCAAGGATTGCGATCAGCCTCGGGGCTATTCGGATTGGTCCATTGCGAAAATAGCGTGCGTGCCATCACACCACTTGCCCTTACCAATGGAAGTCAGCGGAGACCAATATTCGCCTTTTATTTTTGCCGTAAAACTTTCTCGGAATTAGGTTGAGATATTATAGGAACCCCTGCAGCCAATAGTCTACCAAATCTTATACGCGACTGCAAAGCCCAATAAGGAAACGATTTTTAACCGTGTAATTTCCAGCTTTAAATGGTTCCTTAATTAATCGGTTGTAGTTTTAAATATACAATGTAGACTGTTTTTTAAGGATATATCTGATGAATGATTAAATCAGTGAGAAAACGTAGTATCTTCTTACTTGAAATTAATTTGTCTGAACATTTTAATTGAGATAAAAGCGGCATTTTATTCTCTTACTACGTTTGTTGAATTTAAGATAGCATTTACCTTTGATTAAACAATTTATAAACCCTGTAGAGCAGTAAGCGGTTCTTTTAGTTGTTTAAATGTGTCGTCGCTTGATATCTAAATGATGTAAAAGTACACAAATGTGAATTGTAAAACGGCGGGAGTATGTTTTAGTGTTTCAGATAAAGGCGCAGATTAGCGCGTAATTGTGCTTTGAGTGGTGACCTTAATCCTTCACACATCCTCTCTCTATTTGCCCAGCCGAGTGTCAAAATATTTGTCCCGTACAAAAGAAACTGTCCCGACTTCGAATACCCTAATCCCATATTTGATAAACCAGCGGGTGCCTCTATACCGTTCCTTCGGTACACACTACTCTTATAATCTCTACATCTTTTCATATTTTTTTTTCAAAAAACTACTCCTTTATTCGGCACCGTGGCGCTTTGATTCCGTTTCTTTATTCAACGGGATCTGACCATAAATTTCGATAGTTTTGTTCTGTTTGAATTATAAAGGGATATTACCGTAATGGCAATCGGTAGGTGTAATTTGATATAACTCACGATTTTTCTGTTATTATCATTCGGCGATTAGACATTGTAGTTTTTATATTTCGGAGAATTTATTTATATTTGTGGTATAAGTGATTTCGTGTCATAAATCTATCTTTTATTGCGTAGGTAGAGAATCCAGTGGTAGCCTGGACTTCCGAGGCCATGTTTCTCTCAGTCGTATAAATCATGATTGATTGTGACAATATTGTCAAATGAGCCTTTTTTCAACAAATGGCACGAGCAGTTTTCCATTTATCGGACCTTGCTGTATCTTACATACTAATTGTTATGCAGACTCTTTCTTGACCATTTTGTTGATCTTAAGCGAAAGGTAAATCTACTGCACTACTTGATTCCGTAACGTCTTCGGATCAAGTGTTGTTGCAGAGTACAATGAATAAACATTTTTTATCTTCATGTTTTGACTTTCATCGGCGAAAGCGATGTATTCCACAGATGCCAGACGTAACGCATTATGTCAATCGGTCAAACGTTTCTTCGACTCGACAATAACAATATTTTGTTTTCGCAATACATTTTTACGATATCACCTAGCAGCTCTGCAATTGGTGCAACGACACTGTGATATATGCTCATGTTTTCATTATGCTCACACACGAAGATATTACAAACTTACAAACGACTGACATTCCTTATTTTGCTTGCGATATTTTATTTGTTCTTCTGACCCGTTTAAAAGCTTAGCCGGTGACAAATGATAGCGCATTTCTTTATCTTTTGTTGTATGTTGACATGTTGTATCTAGCATCTCCGAGGGTTAAAGTCCCAAGTTGTTATTTAGATGTCTCTGTTTTATACGTGGCGTATTTTGTACTTAATGACGGTTTTCAATTCAACATTCTCTTACAGCTTTAACGATAACATGACACGACTATCTATTACCTAGTTTTCAACGAATTTTGTAGCGCATTTGGTGTGGTCCTTAAAATAAAAATGAATACAATATCCAAAATTACTTTGACACCGTCAGAAACGCAGACGAGATATTCAAAATATGTGGAATAATATTGTAAAGTATTGTCTTTCGGATCAACTATTATGTATGACAGAAGGTCATAACATAACGATATTATTGGCCGGTATCGATTACAAGAACTGTTAATACTTTGTCCTTTTATTGACAAAAGATATGACATACACGTAGTTGTCCGATTTCATATTATTTTGTTTACTTACTTACAAACTGTTTCTCATACTTAATTAGGTAATAAACTATTAAAGACCCTATATCACTGGCCGATATATTAGGTAAAAAACTCACCGCTATCTCCCTTGTTTATTGCCTTTTAATCTAACCCCTTTCCCGTCATTAGTGATTTTGTAATCAGGCGTATCTACTGGATAATTTTCGTCGTTACTACAGTCATCGAATCGTGATTGCTTCAAAACGGTTCATTTACACATTTTATAGCGCGACACACTTCAGTATCGACGGGGTGATCTGTCGGGATAGTGTTGCATTTCCCCGGCCACCAGGCCGAATAAAAAAGTCATAAACCGATGACACGCTTGGGAACACGGGGTTGTAATGTAGGTCGATATCAGACCGACATTTTATTGGGCCGACAACAGCGAAAGCTACGTTGCACTTATCGTTTATCGTGTAGTATTACATGCTCGTAAAAATACAAACTAAAAACTAGCCTGTCCGTGAGCGCATTAAGGATGGGACGAATTAGTCCGTGCCGTGTTGAATATTCATCAGGGTGTAAAGGATCCAGTAATTAATATAATAAAGAAACCGATCGAGCGTCAGTAACGAACGACGGAACGGAACCGACGTGTCATTGCGCTTGTTTGATCTACGTCCTATAACGGGACCCTTTGCAACACGGAGAATCCTCGCACACGTCCTTTGTTGAAGAAAGTCGTCGGGCATACGACAGCGTTACCTTACATATTGGTTTCAGTAACGGTTTTATATTCTCCATTTTTAAATTGACGTAAATCATGCTCATCACTGACGCGCTGGACAAAAGGACCATCTCTACTCCTTTGTCCGCGTCGCTAGGCACCGGCACACAACCGTTTGGCATTGTACGCGAAATTACACCTCAATTATACGCAGAAACTTAGAAAAAACCCCAGACTCCTCCATTGTGTTCGGTCGAAGGGAGGGCAATAATTTATTCGCTGTCTGACTTCCGCGTGGCGTCAAACGGTGGGCTTGTGGGGTAGGATGTGGAAACCATCTGTTTACTGCGGTGACTGCCATTTCTCGCAGACACAATATGCAATGTTTTTTCATTCGCGGCTGAGGTATTATTTCTTAGGTTTGTAGCAATTACGCATTTCAACTTTTGTTATGAAATAACGATTATACATTTTCCTTTTCTTTGCTATGTAATCTAAAATTTTTAGGGCGGTTATAGGCTCCTTTGTCTCCAATGTCAGCCATTATCTGGAATTATGGTAATTGGTATTTAGTAGTGATGTGCTAAAATCTATTTCGCAGTGGATTCGATTAGCATCGCGTTGATTGCGGCTCCATCCGTGGGCAGTGTTAATGGCCGTTTAGCGATCTGTTTGATCTTATAATAGACATTTGGGAACATTGTTTTTGTAATCCATGCATTTTTGGCGCGATAACCAGCAAGTTAAACAGCGAACGGTGACGCGGCCGATGGCGTCAAGCGTTATTGGTAGAGTGCTGTCATCGTACAGTTGTGATGATATTTATATTTTTTCTCCAATGGAATCATTGCGCTGATGTCACCGATGGTTTCTGGACACGATAATCGTGATGGTAACGCCCTGACTTTTAGATGCAGAGTTATGAGATCACTTAATTTTTTCAAATCATTATTGGTCATTGTTCAGGAGGGGTTAGCGTTAAGTTGTCTGTGGGAAATTGATATACGATTATGAGGCTAATGAATTGACCGCATGACCACACGAGGGTGTAGGTATACAGCGAGCTCACTAATCAATGCGGCTGATTGCCAATTTGCCTGGTGATTTACCGCCGATGGCTGGATTTAATTGTCTTGAGTGGATTAGGGGCGTTTCGTTGCGCTATGCATTGTTGTTTGAGGATTGTTTTCAACCCTTGTTTTAATTGCATTTTAGTTATATTACATTATTAATTTTAATTATATTATGTATATTATGCAGTTCCCATTTTTTTCAATTTATATAATCAACCATATAAGGATGTCTCTGCTATAGATGTGATTAAAAAGACTGACCGCCTTTATTTGTATGACTATCGACTACATAATAAATACTTTTAAATAAATGACGCGGTCGCGGTTGAAGTTTCTACAAGTCAGAAATATTTCTCTCAATACGAAATCCAAAACGGCGCCAGTACACACACGTGGCCCTCGAGATATCCTCTTTTAATATCAAGTGCAGTACAATGCAAACGACATGTGGGTGGCTCGGTTTATGCGATCCTCAATCAGCCATGGCTGCTGTGTGCAGGCGCACGCGCGAATTATACCTTGAATCACTATTGGTACTATTTGTCGCGATACGCATCGCCGTGCCAACTCATGTTTACTATGCTTTGATTCTATATAGTCGCGTTTGAGACCACCACAGCGCATCGCGTGCCACCAATAGACTATCAACGGTTTTGTTGCTCCACATTGAATAATAGAATTAAACTTTATAACTGTTTTCCAATTGATCAACGATGCTGAATTTTAGGAATGAGGTACTGAGACAGTTTTTTGAACTGTTTAGTAAATACTATGATCAGAAACTCTATGATATACTAAATCCATAAGAATTAAAGGGTTAACAAATGTGAATAACTAAACCGTTGGATAGTAGTGACACGAAGCTCCCTCTCCTAGCTCCTCCATGATTTTACCCGTATCAATTACGCAGATCGGCCGATAAGCCTTCGATAAATTATCGTGTGCCCGATAACATCTCCGCCCGATTGGACCCTGCGCCCGATCGGAATTTCTGTTTACCGTCGAAGATTTACAAGCCGCGCATGAACACTTTTGTCATTCATAAAAATTATAAGGGTTAACTCCAGCGCTCATAATTTTCCGGAATAAAAACTTCATAAAAAAGTTGAAGAAGATTTTCACTCTGGTTGAAGCGATAACATTTTAATTGGCACTAATAAACCTCAAAATTTTGATATCTCAAATCTGGAGCACCAACTAATCACGCGGTAGAACATGTAGTAACGTCTAATTAGAAAGTAACCACGAAAGCTATAAGCAATTCTGTAATTGGGTCTGACGTAACGCATATTGATGCAATGATCATGGGAGAAGCGCAGACGCCTATTAAAGTGGATCCTCAAAGACACGTGTCCCAATTCGAGAGTCCAGGCATGTTTGTTTATAAAGGCGAGACCACACAGTAAGCAGGCAATCATCTGACCATCGCTCACCCGCTTCCACTCTGTAATCATGGCATCATTACCTCTAATGACGTGTTAACGTTGCTTTATGGGAATGCCAAACATGACGTTCACATTTCGGTCATTTACATTTGTTTGTCGACTATCTTCGGCATGTTTGCTTTCTTCTAAAACAGAGGGCGGCGTTTCAGCCACCGGTGCTTGAGCTTTTTTACTTGCAACTCGGTGTTGGGTTTTGTTTGACCATGCTGGCGCTTTACGGTATGCTTTGTCAAATTCTATCCCAGTTCTAATGTATGCCAAAGGACCATTGAAAGAATTGAACGGGTTCTAATTATTTGCCTTTCCTTTTTAATATTATTAATTTTTTAGTTTGTTCAGTGAAAGCATCATACCTTCAACTTTATGTAATTTATACTGCATCTTCCAATGTCATAAACATCTTAGTTGAACTTTGTCTCATTCAGGTGGGCGACCAGTAGAAACAACTTTTCTATTTTAGTCACTTCTGCAAATACAACACCATACTTGCAGATTACTTAAATATCTACAACTTCCCAATCCCCCAAATCTACGTCTATTTGTTGTATCTTTATATTTGGTGGTGTTAATGGTTTGTAGTTGAAAAAGGCTCGTATTGAATGTGTTTCAGTACACAGTATCTTTAGTAGTAATTTTTATTAGTCTTATAAATCTTCGTGGGAGTGTTTAGAAATAAAACGAAAGGATCGAATGGAGACCGTTAGCCGAACAGGTGTATTGATATCGCCTCGGGAAGCCGTGTATCACAACATTTTTCTTTGAACCAGGATCTCTGTATTTATTTATTACCATTTAAATACAAGCCGCAACTAAATTTCAAATGTTTACAGTAAATAAATTAGACAAGCACAATACACTATATCTGTTTTAGTACCTATTGTTGAAGTGTTGGTAGTTGTACGGGGTAATAAATTAGCTGCATTGCATTTCTTGTGAAATTCTTGTAGTTTCGTTAGAACTTCTCTTTTAACAAATATGATAGAGATAGGGGTCGAGACTCTTGGATTAGTACCTATAGGTGGACTTAAAATTTAACAGTTGTGTCTTACCGCGATAATAATTAGGGTTGCTTTTAATCGTCATATCTCTACAGAAAACGCTTGGTTGTGGATTGCCTCGCCATCTTTTGATTATACAACGTCTTACCTTAGGTAAACTGTTAAATATTGAATTGAGACGAATTTGTACGTGTTTATTCTTCATCTTGGTCAATTACCAAATATGCTTGCGGTAGTTAGTGTGTACAAAAATACCACTGGTTAGGAACACCCACGGGCTTCTACCTTCCGGCTGGTGTTAATACGTCCCTGTTGGTTTTGTTGCTAGAACATATTTATTTTTCACATAGTTCAAAGCAATCTGACCTCTTTGCGAGCAGAAATATGGTCGAATAGACAGAATTATACTGTAGCGCGGTCGCAAGCTCTGCTTAATTCACACTATGTGTTTAGCTGAAGTTTGTGAAACACAACAAAGATGTAATGATGACTGTGGTAATGCATTTTTTCGTGTGCTTAAAGACGGTCGCCGCAATGAAGACGTTAATCAAATTATCAGTGCGGACTTCCGCGTCATTATTTAAAACTGGTTTATGTGTGCGCTTGTAACTTGGAGCTCGTAACATATTACACTAAAACATCGTAGCTCGCTGTAAATAAAATTATTAAAACTAGCATCGGCATAAATCGATTATGCATACACAAAATTCATATTGAGTTGTCGGCGGCATTAAAGAGTATAGTCACGTTCGAATGAAAGGTTGCGGGAAAAATCTATAACCGTTTATAATAGTCATTGGTCACGAAGGTGGCGTATTGTCCGAGGCGCCTGCAGTCCTCGCTACCCGCTGGGAGGTGTTTCCCTACCAATTTAAGGTAGTGGTCTTAGAATCCCTCCTTGCTCAAATGAAAAGGGCCTTTCAGAGGTCTTTTAAATTGGTCCGCGATGCTGTAATCCCCAGGATGTTGGAGTTCGCCGATTGAATTCACACCCGCGGTTTTTGTGTCCCCTCCTCATTATAAATCAAATGCAGGTATGATTCCGTCTGGCGCAGTCGTGTGTGAACCGTGGCGGGGGAGATTTGTGCCAGCTCAGTTACACTGCTTCTGTTTTAGGTAACTCTTAATTAAAGGCAACGTAGTCCTTCATGAAATAACTTTAAAATGAAGAGAGAAAGTTTGATATAAAGAAGGTGACACAAAAAGCAGAACGCGATATATGACTCGATAATTACCGAAATTCGACAATGTTGTACGCGGGTGATCAATAAATAAGAAGATTAACGTAATAAACATTTCATTGTGTTCACGCGCCTAATGCCCCGTAACCGATTTTCTAAAGTTTGTTTTCATAAACACGTCTTTGAGCAATAAAAAACTGGGTTAGAATTAAGATGGCATACAAACCTTATAAATTGTAGGCTTATCGAATACCATTAGCGGTGGTAACTTTAAATTTGCTTCTATAGTGTACAAAATGGTATGATTCAATAGTAGCGTCACTTTTAATGTTTTACCTTGACGCGTGAAATCGTATTCTTTAGGCTATGTGCGTGTGTTTACTTAACCTTTTTTCTTTGTTGTGAGTGTATCACGTTCTGAATTCATCGTAGAGTGTCCTGTTCCAACAAAGGAGTTGCCAGTCAGTCGCGGCCGCGTCTTCCCATAGAGCCGGCATACCCTCCTCACGTGTGACGTTATGCATTTGTTTGTCCGCAGCTGCGGTGCCGACAACATATTTATTGTGCTCATTAACCTTCAAGAACGCTATTTAATTGTCGGCCGTTTTTTATTCACCTCACCTTTGACCCGGGCGACTTATTGCTCCTCGGCCTCTCTTTGAAAGCGAGAACTGGATGTTATTTATTATCCCGAGAGACGGGGATGCGTGTCGCTTCTATCTTTGTGGCGCTTGTGCGTTCGTCTATGATTTATGCGGTTATAAGGACGTGATTACTGTCGCACGTAATGTCGTGTGATGGCTCAGCCGTTGCCTTTCATCTAAGTGGACGATCCTGTCAAATAAAGATTTCAAAGCCCCAGGATATGCTAAGCGAAGAGAAGTCTTGTTCTGACTTCATTACAAGAGTTCATATTGCTTTTTTATGCGTGTCTGAGAAGTTACTTGTTAGGTTGTTAGAACTCTACGAACAGCTAACAGGAACGTGTCGATTAACATTTCACAGGCACTTTCGAAGTGAGTTGTACCACTGTAAGATAATCAAGTCTGAACGTCGTTATTGAACAGAATATTGGTCTGGTGGTTGAGTTGGTGACTTCGATATTGTCAAATGGTCGACTATTTCTCACGCAGTGTGAACCGATACTTGCGGGGGTCTAATATCACGGGCTAATGATCAAAACACACGGCTTATAGGAATTCGTGTATACGAATGTGTTTATTGAATCATAAGCTTGTTGCGCAATCTAATACATGCGGGGCTTATGACAGTCTCATACCAGTTGGTATTTGAGATGTATTTTATCTTATTAACTATGATTAATTGCAGTCCTCCACTTTAAAGATAAATAAATATTAAAACATTTTAATAGTTCTATTTTTACTATGGCTACTTATATATCCAACGGAAATGTCTTCAATGCAGGACAATCGCTTGTTCAGAGGGAGTGCACGATCGGAAATGTCATTAATATTGTTCTGAGGCTTTCTATCACAGCAAGTTATTCACTGCACTTTGACGTCTTCATACACATTATCGGCAACAGTAAATTGTGGTATCATGTCGGTACCGTCGTCGGTATAGAACCGTTTATTGATTGGTATCGGAGTTTGTCCGCTGTTCACTTTGAATAAAATTCGAATTATAATTAATCACAGTTGCGTCGCGTGGGAGAGCGTGGCGTCGTGCCCGACGATCTATCATATTTTGTGATAACGCCACTAGGACGCGGCTTGTAAACGCATCGAGACGATCGGGTTTGAGGCTCAACTATGCGACAATAGCCGGCGCAATCGTATCATGCCATTTCGTATTCACTCGACTGTATTTCAAAAGCTTTTTACATCGCCCTAACAGTGGGCTGCGGTGTTCATTTGAATAAATGGAAGTTATGATAAGTGTTAGTGTGTAGTATTTCCCGATACAGGCACAAACAGGATTCGCCGACGCGCGCCGTTCAATCTTCCAGTCGATCTAGCGGGCCTAGGGAGTCACCGCAACGTTGCGGCTTTTATAAAGACGACAGTGTCGATGACAACAATAAAATCGGATCATAAAGTTTCGATCGCACCCTTTGAGAGTGGCTATGCAATCTCGCCGCTCAATTTTATTTCCAATAGCAGCGTAAATAGATAGGCGGGTGGATGTAAACGAGGGGCACCCCGGGGCTCCGGCGGAGGCTCCTGTCAATTGAATTTGTCTGCAAGCGCGCGCTGCATTAATGGCGCACTAAACTGCGTTCAATACTATTATTGATATTTTCATAAAGCCACGTATCCATTGTGCGGTGACGCCGCTGAATACGTGTCTCGTTTTAGTGCGTTTTCGTTATGGTATTTGATATTTTATGCTGGCGCTGCGCGTTATGGCTGTTGGTTCTCTAGTTTTATTGCCATCGTACGGTTTGATTTGATCATTTAATCTTTCGGCTTCCGGTATTTTTCTAGTAACGCGTGTCGTTGCTGTCACGGCCGTTTCGAAACTGTTCCTGGAATTCGTCGTCGATGTTTATCAGCGATGCTTACTTTCAACTTCAACGGTTGAAAGTCAAAGTTACTTTTTCTTATTATTTATCTTTATCACAACATTCATAAACATATTTGTTTCTTGTTTTTTGGATACCTTTATCTCATTTCCTCAATATCCTCCTATCTGTCCAATTACACAGTAATGCAGCATAGCGTGGTTAATATCTCGTTAATTTGATTTACATTTGATTCACAAGCGTGCAATTGGAACTATGTATTCTTTCTCCGATGCTTCCCACGTTCGTGTCGAATGCGCGCACGCCTAATATCTGTAATGTGTTTATTAGCGCCGTTGCATTTAATGGTGCGTCATTTAATCCAGATGCACAGCGTTGCACATTGTAATTCAGTGATACATTGGGATGGGAAACTTTTAAGATAGGGTTAGCATGAATTACAACCTAAAGATATTTGAATATGATTTATGGTTCTTGTACTCGGGGAACTTTCCAATTGTCTTATTAGCAAAATTAAACTTAAAATTCAACAGTATCATTCGAAGTCAGAAATTTATTTTGAATGACTTAGTTTTGACGTCTTGGATGAGCTCTCTTAATTCATATGAAAATGCAATTCGTAGTTTACTTATTTAGACTTTTTTATTAAGTAATTAGACTTTTTTCTTTTTTCTTTCAGCAGTGCCAAATTTAAAACATTTAGATCGTACTTCGAATCGTTAAAGTGCTCTTCCCATCGCTACCCTGTTTCGTGTGCTTGATGTGATCGGCTTCCAATTATGTTTCTTTACGTTTCGTGCTCACGCTATTGTCCTAGTCCAGAGGTATACAAACACTGTAACTTGACATCCGTATTTTCAAGCTAATAAGCTAGCCGTCCCTATCGCTATTCCATCATGGCCTTACGAGTGAGAGAGATGACTATTTTTGAAAATATGGGAAAAGTCTTATTCATAGTACAGAGTAGAACTTTTAGTGTCGTCTGCGCATCCACCGGCGCGACGATTACACGTTCGTTAGAGATTATTAAATTTGATGATATTGTTTCAGCTCAGTCGCATGCCTCATGGAAAACACATTTATGCAAAACACTTGTATAAATTATTCCGTCTACGAAGTTGTTATTGTCTTGGTTATTAGTTTTTGATTACGATTTGTCATCCTATTTTACAAGTAAGGTTTTTGCTTCTCACTAATTCTTAATACATCCACTACACGTGCACTTATATACAGGGTGTTTCATGTAACGTGTCAAGCCGATGCGTGGTGATAGGTGAGTACCATACCTATCTATTTCACCCCCATGTATGTTAGACAAATATTTATAGTTTAGGAGTTATAATTTTTTTTCGATATTTTTCATGATGCACCTAGACGATATCTTTAAAAAATTATAACTTTTTTTTGGGTCCACTTTTCTCAGATACTTTGATCTCAATAGAATGCCCATTATTTGCAAAATTATGAGTAAAATAATCGCCATCCTGACTTAGACACAAGATACAAAATTATTGATCGATACTAAAAAATATTGCATTCAGCAGAACCGAATAGAATTTTCAACATAAATTTAAAAATATAAAAAAGGTTTTCCATAGTTTCTGACTAATTTTAAAAACTGCTTGACTTCATAAACTTTCATTACAATACAAAAAACGATCTACTTAATGGGTAATTTTTAGCTTAAATCGGCCGTTGAATGTGGCATATCGGAAATATCTTGATTTTCATAATTTTTATTGTTACCTTTGCATATTTTTATCAAATCTGATATTTATTGTCCCTCTATGTTGAAATAGAGCTCATTTGATAACAAGTATGTACATACATTATGTACCTACTACTAACTTTAACCACGACCATATGAGTTAATGAAGGATCCAATTTTACTTACATTGCACTCAAAATTTCGTACTTTATTAACAACAAATAAACAAGAAACAATTGAAACTAAGACATGCATCGTAAAAATAATCTACAACCCATTTAATCACAAACTAAATCTTTTCCTTGTGGCGTGGGATAGCTATACTAATCCTTTAAGGTAGGGACTAGCGAGCACTAATAATTATTGGCAGTAGCAGCATTTTATTTTGGCGCAATCACATAATCACTAACTGCTCCAGCTTTGAGGGCTGAGCCCGACCCAAAATGAAAATTCTGCTTGGGCAAAAAGCTAAAGCTGGCTAGTTCTTTGCTCAAAGGATTAGTTTAGCTTTCCCAAGCCTCAAGGAAATTATTTAGTTTGTGAATAAATGGGATGTAGATGATTTTTATGATGCATGTCTTAGTTTCAATTGTTTCTTGTTTATTTGTTGTTAATAAAGTACGAAATTTGAGTGCAATGTAAGTAAAATTTTGGATCCCTCATTAACTCATATGGTCGTGGTTAAAGATAGTAGTAGGTACATAATGTATGTACTTGTTATCAAATGAGCTCTATTTAAACATAGAGGGACACTAAATATCAGATTTGATAAAAATATGCAAAGGTAACAATAAAAATAAAAATTGCTTGACACGTTACATGAAACACCCTGTATATTATGCCTGCGACTCATTTGAAAAATCCATTTAACTACCATCTTATTAGTAGTACGGCTGCTAAAACTAATAGAGAAAAAAAATCAGGCATGATTAAAGAGCTTTTTCATCTCTCCTGTTCGGAAAATATAACTTTCCTGTGTATATAGCCGGGTGGAAAATAGCGTATCCATCCCTAGGGTGGAAAGTAATTTAGTTTTAATTGGCATGGCATAGAGTCAAGGCCTGCAGTCAAAGCTTGGATCAAAGATAATTGAGTCACATCATGTTATTAAAAGAACAAACATTTTTGCTTAGCTATAAATAGAAAATCATATTGTGTAGGTATTATGATCGTTGATATAAAAAATATACAATTTCTAATTTTAATTCAATCAATAATTAAAATATTCGGCTGCCCGCCATAATGCCAAGATGACACTTTTTTTTAAATTTTATATTGTCAGTGTCATTTCAGGAAGAATTCGTCCAGAGCCGTTAAACTTTTATATAAAAAAAAAGAAATTCTTTTTTGATTCTATCTACTTTTTTAATTTTGACAATTATTATCTGTGGAAAAAAATCGATCGATATTATTTACAAAGATTTTAATTATTTGATATTTTCTGCTTTTTTGTACCCTATTTTTATGTATTCGTGTCGTTATTCTTTCTAATCGTGTTAGGTGTTGTTAGTACTGTAAATCACCTGTCATATTTTGTTCAAAACTTGAGTTTTCCTTTCTCGCTAAACTACATAATACCTCACCGAGACATCTACAGCCACTTTTGTAAATTTAATGTTTTCCTCACAGTCGAAATGAAAAATAGTATGTTTACCTCGGGTGAAAATATTATAGTAAATACTGCTAAAGAGACTTTGAAAAAAGAAAAACTGATTCCAAGAAAAAGCTGGCTTACGACAGAAATTACAGATCTAATGATAGAGAGAAGAAAATTAAAGAACAAAACAGATGAAGTTAGTGCAATAGAGTACAAAAAACTTACAAATAAAATAACACTGCTATGCAGAAAAGCAAAAGAAAAAGACACAGAAGAAAAATGCAATAGAATAGATTTTATGATGAAGCGAGGTAAAATGGATAAAGCTTATAATTTAATCAGAGACATGAACAAAAAACACCAAAGAAAGAGTACTGCAGTTTTAGACAAAGAAGGAGAAATACTGATGGATTCCAAAAAGATCGTTGAACGATGGAGAGATTACTTGGAAGAAATGTATGCAGGAGAAGGTATGTTAGAAAGCTATATAGAAAAGGAGGAAGATGTAGATAAATTGCAAATTGGTCCACTTATCTTAAAAGAAGAATTTGAAACAGCTTTGAAGGGTATCCAAAACGGCAAGACAGCGGGAGTTGACAATATTTACATCGAAATGATAAAATATGCGGATTGCGGTCCATTAAAGGAAGAACTTTTTAAATTAATTCAGTTAATGTATGAAACCGGCCAAATACCTCTAGATTTTTGTTTAAGCAAGACAGTAACATTACCAAAGAAAGCAAACACACTTAAATGCGACGAACATAGAACGCTAAGTATTATATCACAGGCCAGCAAAATTTTAATTAAAATAATTCAAAACCGTATAAGACCCTTGACAGAATGCTATTTGGGCCCAGATCAGTATGGGTTCCGGAAGGAGAAAGGGACTAGAGAAGCTATTTTAGCTCTGAGATTAATAATAGATAGAAGACTTGATTTTGATATGGACACACACATAGCTTTTATTGATCTGGAAAAGGCGTTTGATAAAGTTAATTGGAGGAAAATGATGGAAATTCTCAGGGAGGCTGGACTGGATTATAGAGACAGAAGGATCATCTTTGAACTGTATAAAAACCAAGAAATGATAGTAGAAGTGGGAGATGAACAGGGAAAGGCAAGGATAAGACAGGGAGTAAGACAAGGTTGTCCTCTCTCGCCACTTATTTTTAACATATTTATAGAGTGTGCAATACGCAAAATGTTGGAATCAGAAAAGGGGGGTGTCAAAATTAACGGGAAAATTAATATTTAAATTTATTCGCTTCGCTGATGATATCGCAGCCATAGCAGAAGATAAGACAGAATTGGAAAGATTGGTTAAAGAAATGGACATCATATTCAAAGAATTTGGACTTAAAATTAATATAAATAAAACTAAAACACTTATTGCATCAAAAAAAGAAAAACATAGCCCTATCACCATTGACAATAGACTAGTAGAACAGGTTAAAAACTTTAAATACCTAGGCAGCCTAATTACCGACGACTCCAGGTGTACACCAGACATAAAAGCGAGGATTGCGATGGCAAGGCAAGCTTTTAACTTAAAAAAGAACTTAATAAAGACCAGAATATCCAGCAATGTTCGCAAAAATCTCGTGAAAGTGTACATTTGGAGTATAGCACTATATGGGTGTGAAACGTGGACCATGACAAAGAAAGATAGAGACTGGAAGCGTTTGAGATGTGGTGCTGGAGGAGGATGGAGAGAATAAGCTGGACGGAGAAAAAAACTAATGAAGAAGTCTTGAACTTGGTAAAGGAAAAGAGAAAACTAATAGAAACAATTGAGAGTAGAAGAGGGAGAATGCTGGGACACTTGATACGACACGACAGTTTCATCAGAACGATAATAGAGGGAAGAATAGAAGGAAAAAGGAAGAGAGGAAGACCAAGAATAAGCTATATGCATCAAATAAAGCAAACGTTGAATGTTGCGTCGTATCAAGAGGTCAAGAGAATGGCGGAAGAGCGTAAGGAATGGAAAAAACTCCACCGACAAGAGCTTGGCTCTTAAATTAGATGATGATGACCTCGGGTGAAAGCACCCATTTCACTCTCGAATTATAGGCGCTCTCACTTCGGTCGAGCGCCAGAAACATCTCGAGTGAAATGGGTCGCTATAACGCGCTTTCTGCCCTTGTATAACATTCTACTATTACACAGTTACAATACGAACTTCCTTTTTAACTCGTCAAGTATGTGTGAACGAGACACAATAGAAATTCCATTATTATGCGACTCCCGGCAGTCGTTTGATACCTGACTGATTACATACTATTTAATGTTTTTTTTAATAAATCTAAATGAAAAGAAAGTGCAGGTCATTATGAAATGCAGATCCCCACACAAGCACAGAACATGATAGCTACTTAAATGTTAGTATCAGACCATCAATTTTGTTTTTCAATTTCCTTTTTAATAGATTCAATTATATAAACAAATCTGTTGATTATGTGATTATTACCGGAAACCCTTGCGTGACTATCTTATTTCTCTTATTTAGTTCCAGTACTGAATAGCCAGTGAAAAATTTAACCATTTAACTCTGTGTGCCCAGCCATTATGTCAACACGAATGCCTTAATCGCTGCACATAAGTTTCGGATCGAAAGTGTTTGATAAATCTCCCCGTGTCATCATTACCGAATGTGATCTACGTCTCTCATTAACTCCCACTAAATAAGACGTCAGATGATTAACCGCTAAGAAGGCTTAATTATTTTATTGCATTCCAGAATTAATAAACAACCGATCGTTTAACGCTTCGTCTGTAAATTATTCGGGACCGGTAATGCACCTTTAACGTCTAAAACACGATTAACCGTTACCGTTACGTTAAAACGTTAACCTGTTAAAATATCATTATCTGACGGGTGCGAAATAGCGCCAGTCGTATTTTATTGAGTAACAGAGAAATATTAAGGCCGTGGAAAACTCCGCTATCCCAATTTCTGTTTTTGTGAGATTATTTTCTAATTGAAAATTAATGAACAACGCTTTAAGCACACGTATTAAATAAAGTTAAGGTTATTAGGATTTTAATGGTGCTTTTGGGAAAATAATTTTATTTTGTTATTTTCGTTAGTGCCTCGTTAGTGTCGCTGTGGCTTGCGGCGATGCAAATTAACATGTTCATTCGGTATTAAATTTTGATTTATTTCGTCATAAAGAAGTTGTGTTGATGCACTCAAACTTTGTCTTAATTAACGTCATTGCATGCTCATATTTTTATTTATTAACAATATCATGATATCATATGATATCAATATTACCTACGGACTTGATCAACTAAATTATGCAAGAATTTTCGTAATCCTGCAGCACTTTCAATAAGGATATTAATGTTGTGTTAATCTTCGTTTATAGTCTAAACAAGGTCGAAATGTTTTGCAGATTGCTCAAATCTGACTGCTCTTTCAATTTTATTATCTTTATAATTTATAGACTACACGGTTTTTATCGTCGCCACATCGTAAAACATTATTTTACGTATTTTCATGCGACGCCGCTACGCTAAATAGGGACACTCATACATATTCATAATTATTTTGTCAGCTAATTTTTAATCTTCGTGTTGATTGAACATCGTCGTCACATAATTAATTAATTAACGTATACATTACGGCATTAATTTATTATTTGATGCTTTTTCATTTTATTACTCCATTCAAACGTGCATACTTATTAAAAGGAATATCGTGAATGAATAAATCATAGTTATAGCACTATTAGTACATACATGAGTTATGTGGCGGGTGTTGTTGCTTAATAATTTAAATAAGGCTAATGACATTACATGTTCTTTGGCGTCGAGATGGGCGTGTTGAGATTTTGTCTCGGCCACGTGTGACTTTCAGATTATCGGGTCGACATATTTTGGTATCGGCGATGTTATCTTTGTTTATATAAACATGTCGTTATATCGTTAATTGAATTCGACAGTGCGGTTTAGGTTGTCGAGTTATCTTTACGGCCCGGTGCGCAGACGCAGGCGCGGGTCAAACGGCCATATTAATCGTTCCCGCGAAAGGCTTTGCTTCGGTACTTATCTTTTAATTCAATTTACACGCGTACGAAGCTTGTCGATCGGCAATTTATCGTCCATAATTCAGACTGTATCAGCTAACAATCTTAATTTCTTCATTGACGATATATTCGCTGACGTAGTTGTTTACGGTTTCTATTTTTTTTGGAGATTCATTTGAATTTTAAATATATTATATTTATACATTTATAAACTTTTATATGTATTATCGTCGATGAACTCAACGCCATAGCTCAATCATTTTTTCCACGATTTTATTATTTTAATTTGCTTTTAATTTCTAATATCGATGTGTCATATTCAACTACACTTACTATCTCTCAAACATACTATTCGTATTTTGCATTACTGTTCGTATTATTAACAATAATATCTTCTTAGTGTACTCTTTTTTTCAATTCTTTCTAGATCACTTTAAATTCCGTGGTACAACGATAATTACAGTCCCCGAACTTTTTTTCCATTTCATCATCTTATCATGTGCCCTCGCGTTGCCTGAACTCTTAATTTCTTCATATAACCACGTTTATATCACGCGCAACAAGCAACTACTTAAAACATTTTAATGAAGTGAACCGGCGGCATCTAGAGAGCCGGGTGCGGTAATAGAGAGGTGTGGCGCCCGCCCCGTTGATGCGCTGACGACAGCCTTGCGAGGAAATAAAAGAAAATCCACTTAAAATTAACTTATTGACTAAATAAATAGGTACCTACGCATTAAATAAATCAATAAATATGCGCCAGACACACCAATTGTCTGGTTTTCGTGGTAAGGAATTTTCTTCCTTGTGTTAAGAAATACCAGACAACGATTATGACGGGGCCGTCTCCCATAAATACTTAAATACATAATATAACATCCATGACTTAGGCACAAATTTCCAATGAAGAACCGAAATAGTAAAGAGAAACTGGCGACTGTCAATTTGGTGGAAAGTTAAAGATAACCGTCCTTTTAACTCATATAATTGTATCCCTTCGTATTTTAAGATATTGTGAAATTATGAAACAACATGCCTGGCTTAATAGATTTCATAAAGTACACATGAAACAAAATGTATCTCTAGAAATAATAAAATATTGCCGTAAAGCTTAATAATTTAATCCCAGTGCTGAAATGAAATTTTACTATATGATGCCGTCTCTCTTAAAAAAGTTAAAATGGTTACATATGTAATATACTAACCAAAGTATGTTTTCAATTACAAACATTCCCATTCTCTCATTCAGCTCTATTACTTTTATTTTACCACCTGCGTAGATTGAAGTACTTATCTTGTTAAAGTGTTGAAAGTTGCTCTTGAAATGTTTGATAAATATTGCGAAAGTCAAGTATAACCAAGTTAATTAATCTATTCAATATTTACCGTAGCTTTGTGATGTTTTCGACTCTTCAATAAGCTTAAGTGTTTGTTTTGCGGCGGAGTTTGGAGTCCAAGTGATTACGAACCTCTTTCATAACATTTTTATTATTGCACTTTAGACCCAGCGCTATTCGCTAGGGCTTTTATTTCTGATTTTATTAACACTATAACACTTGTTTACCTCGTCTAGAAAAGTATTGCCGAAGTTTACGACGCCAATTTTCTTTATGTGTGATTTGACCGGTGTGGTTGCAAATTCTTCTTGTTGTATTTTCTCAGAGATTCCATCGTGAATCAGATGACCCGTTTTCAAGAATTAAGAGTGAATCAGTGATGTAATGTACGATTTGACTTCTTTACTCGTTTTGTACGCAGTCAGACTTCAAAATGCTTGAATGATATCACAATTTTGTAAATCGGGCGGGCACTATGACAAGGAAAGATATTGTTAATCCAACATTTCCAAGAAAGTAAGTTTGATCGCCACGCTTGATGCTGGGTCAAAGAAGAATTTTGTTTAAGAAAAATACAGATAAAAAAGAGTCACTTTTATAACATATTAAACAAATTTGTTTATATAGGTAGCTCATTCAGCTCATTCAGTAAGACAGTGGATATATCGTTTTTGTAGGTTCTATACTTTTTGTATAGCCAGTACTATTCTTGGTATCACCTTCAACATGTGTGTCATAAACTAAGTGTCATACCTCTACATCCAGCCTCTCAGATGTTACATTGTCATAGGCACCAATCTCATCAGTTACTTTTACATCTTTGACTGCTTTTGAAGCCGGCGCTGGGCACCTTTTCTCACGAATTCGCGGCGCGGGCGCCTAGCGTGGGCGGCCTATCGCAAGCCGACATCGCACGTCTCTCTGTACACACTTGCCATCTCACCTATGCACTTGACACACCCTTATATGGACACCCCTAAGGTTTAAATTATCTGCTTGTTATACTAGTTACTAACGACAATAGTACGAACCTTTGTTGCCTAGTGCGTCTAATTAGTCAGACTGTTTAGTGCTATACTCGCCGCGGGCCAACATTAACCACGGACTATTCAGTGTGAAATTATGTGATTTGTTGCGATACGATAACCATGTGAGAAATACAAGGCCGATTTTAATGGGGTTTCTATTTGCGTCTAGTTTCATTAATGCCTTGTCTAATCTAAAAGCATAAGTATGTTGTTTATGTACTTCTGTCATTCAAGCATTATGAGTCCGCATTTCCAAATTTTTGTGTCGTCAGTAAAAATGGGGTGGAATTGATATACTGATTAAAGTTTAAGATACACATATGCTCTGTGCGGTGCGACCATGAAGAATTTACGTATATCAGACTCTCAAGAATATTTTTTTCCATTCATGTCATCCTCAAAAGAGTTAAAGAGTTAACGCATATGATGACTAACAGAATTATATATCGTACTCTGCATTACCATCTGTAAATACTACAATATTCAGACTTCAGCTTGAATGTTTCGATAAAAGAATTTATAGTATTCCGAGGCGCCATCTGTACGCCTACAAGGGCATAATAACATCTTCGCGTCACATTAAACGTCTGCTGGAAGGGCATCGTATTTCAAGAGTCGTGTACAGATTCATCTCGCTATTATTCATAACAATATTCGCATATTCGCCAACATTAAAACTCGACGTACGATGTTTTGTCCGCAGCCACATTGTCAACAGATATCCATGGGTGTATTTTTCTGAATTTATTGTGCAAGAATATAATGCCGTCTGGATAGTAGTTTCAAGAATGGGATGGACTTGTAACTGTTGTAGTAAGGAGTATATTATGCCTTAGATATAATATACTGCATTGGCTCTTGAACTATTGTGCACGCATTTGGGAATCTGTGCTATATTTCATCTCAATTTATACATTAGGACATTAGGATCTTATATATGGTCATTGGTGTTACTGAATTGATGATGCCTGCGAATCATCCTTACAACTATAGATGTCTGTCAGGTGATATGAAACAGGTATGCATGTATGCCCAATGTTGCGTAATGCAATGAAACCTGCAGCCATATATTTTTTTGGATAACGGATCGCAGTTATTGCATTGATTTATGGTTTTAAAAATTTCTTACTCCATTCCAGTTATCTGTGGTCAAACAGTTACTTTGTAACGTCATTAAATAAACGAGATGACAATCCCGGTGTCAGGCGGGTCAGGAGAAAGGTCCTGAATCAGGAATATGACCCGAAATACGGCGCCGGCGCCACTGGAATCTGAATCATTGTGTCCGTTACTTCGATTGGCTTCATTTTGATGCAAATGTTTAATTCCGGGCTATTATGTAAGTTGAAAACGATAGAGATACGATTGCAATCCGCGTGTGGCATGACTGGCATGTCAGGCATAAAAACACTTGCTGCAAATAAGCAACAGCGTATTTGCTTTATTTTAAAAGAGTCGGAGCAGATTATTTACTATCGTTGCCAAATGCAATCAAGTGCTTACGTCGGAGCTTTCAAAATACGTCATGACGTCAGTAAGAATTGCAATAGGACAGCGATCAAGTAATGTAATAGGCCTTCGGTCGATTCCGATTTAAACGCTGCACCGTTTAGCATTTCAACGGGCATTGGAAAATATACTGGAAATGCCCGTGACATTGGCTGTATTGTTGGGAAGAATAGGCGGGTTTGATATCAAATGAGGTTCAATTCAGATTGTGATGCTGTAGCTTGTCAAATTGTTTTCGTTATGCGAAGCGATTTTAGTGGAATATGATTGCGAAATCGTAAATTTTCCCCTCAACGGACTTTGAAATTCTATCACTTGATGATAGCTGTAGCTATGAGAATGCAGTTTGTGGAAAGTTTCAAATCAAATCAAAGCTTCTCATGGGCCAATATGCCATCATATTGGACCATGAGAAGCTTTGATTTGATTTGAAACTTTCCACAAACTGCATTCTCAGCTCGTTGTGATTGTTAATGACGCCCAATTAAATAAACGGTCCATTGTTGCTACCGATTTGTCGTTCGGTGATTTATCTTCTGTAAATTTATCGCTCAATCAACGTCGTCGCCCGCGCCGGTTCGCCGGCTGATTGGGTTTCTTCATAATTACATCTTTTGACATGTACGCGCCAAGTTTCGTACCTCCAAGCCGCGGCGGGGCACGAGATCGTGGGAGCACCGTGTAATCAGCTTTCTTGACCGTCTTGTTTTCATTCGGCTTCATGGAATTAAGACCTAAGGAAGGGCTAGATTGATGCTTAATTGTTTCATGATCAACTTGAATATCCTCAATATACATCACATCTAACGCATGTACATTTGCCGTCGATTAATCAACTTCGATATTTGTCGTTTCAAAATCAGGAAATTCTTACGTCGTTTCTAGATGCAAAAGCTCCTTGGCATTTCGTTTATATTAAGAAACTGATGAGAGGCCGACATCCCCGCATATTCCGTTCGCACTTTCATTCCATTTTTATGTTATTTTAATCAGGCTTCACGCAACCTGATACTCTGTTATTAAAATGTTTGCCATCCTTTTTGTAATTATTAGCATCAATGACGCTTAACTACACGGTCGTATGCTTAAGAAAAGTGTCGTCGGTGTTATGAATTCCGTACATCAACACTTACAAGCTATCATCGGCTGTAATTACTGTAATAACACGCGGTGGGTGATTCTGAAGAAAATTGCTCTTTAGCTACTTCTACCGGTCGAGCGAGGTGCTCTAGTTAGATTTTTATGATTGCACTGTCGTATCCAACACAAACGAGATACTTAACTAACGACGACTGCGCAAATATTGAGTTTATCTAAGTATCTATATATATAAAATAGTACCTATATATAGTATCAATGTTCCCACCAGGAAAGAGTCATGCATAGACCACATCCTGAGTAACATAAAAGATGCTGTTTCTGAGGTATTACCCCTGCATCTATCTGACCATGATACCGCCCAGCTATTAAGTTTTACAGTAGCAGAAAACAAAAATAAACCAAGGACATATACGATTTGTAGGAAGGACTATACCTCCGAAAATGTTACAAAATTCAAAGAATGTTTAAGTAGCATTACTTGGTCCGATGTGTACTCAGCATCTAACCTAAACAATGCATTTAAAGAGTTTCATAATTTGCTTTGTTTATTTTACAGTCTTTGCTTCCCTGTAACTAAAATTAAGATCAGCAGCATCCGGAAAATAAAAAATAACTGGATTACCAAAGGCCTCAAAAGTAGCTGTAAAACCAAAAGGCTACTTCGTTGTAAATATTATAAAGATAAAACATCATTAAATAAAAATACCTACACAAAATATTCGAAAATTTTAAAAAAATGCATTGAACGCTCAAAAAAGAATTGTAACACAAAATATATAACTATTAGTAAAAACAAAGGCAAGGCTGCTTGGACAATAATAAAAAATGAAATTTCTAACTCACGAAATCATAACGACACATCCGAAATAAATATTAATAATCAAATCTTGACAAATCCTTTTGACATAGCCTCGGCATTTAATAATTATTTTATAGATTTAACGAATAAAAACAGTGACACACCAAACGCACAGGAAAAGTTACACAAAACCAAAATTGCGCCCAACTCTATGTTTCTTTATCCGATGACGAAAGAAGAAGTAAAGAAGGAAATCATGTGTTTAAACAACACTGCGTCTGAAGGCTTCGATGGCATAAGTACAAAAATAATTAAAATATGTGTAGAGGAACTAGTTCCTATCCTAACGTACCTAATTAATCTCTCATTTTCTTCGGGAACCTTCCCGAATATTCTAAAAGAATCCATCGTCAAGCCACTGTATAAAAAAGGAGCAAAAACCGACATCACTAACTATAGGCCAATTACCTTAATACCTATTATTTCTAAAGTATTCGAAAAGTGCATGTACAAACGTCTATTAAACTACTGCAACACATTTAAGATCATTAAAAGTGAACAGTTTGGCTTTCGAAAGGCCAAGTCAACAACACTTGCAATATTTACACTTGTAAAAACTGTGCTAGATAATATCAATGCTGGTAAACTAACCACGGGATTATTTTTTGATCTATCAAAGGCATTCGATTTTGTCAATCACAATCTGCTTCTACAAAAACTAGACTCGGTAGGGGTAAGGGGACCCACGTTGCAATGGATTTCTTCGTATCTGGCCGATCGTTATCAACGCGTAGTTGTGAATAAAATAATACATGGAGAACTTGTACCCTGCTCATCTGACGCAAAAAAGAACACAAGTGGTGTTCCACAAGGAAGTATCTTGGGTCCACTGTTGTTTATATTATTTATTAATGACATAACAGAGGTAACTAAACATAAATGTATATTATTTGCTGATGACATATCTATTGTAGTGACATCTGAGAAACTGACTGACGAACCTATTAAAAATCATGAGATCGAAATTGACATAACTATTGACAACGTTATAAAATGGCTAGATGCAAATTACTTAAAACTTAACTTTAACAAATCCAATTTCATACAATTTAATCAATCAATACATACAAATTGTAATTTTAAGCTAAATATTGACAGAATAAAAGAAATTACACATACAAAATTTCTGGGTGTGATTATAGACCAAGACTTGAGTTGGCAGTTACACATAGAAAACGTATGCAAAAGGATTAATAGTTTCGTTTATGCGCTAAACAAAATTAAAAAAGTGACTAATAGGCAGGCGGTCCTCACGACATACCATGCATATATAGTATCTCTACTGCGTTATGGTATAATAATATGGGGGAACAGTACGGACAGTAATAGATTATTTGTGGCTCAAAAGAAATGCATCAGGGCTATGTGTGGGATTCTACCCGGCAATTCTTGTAGACAGGCCTTTGCACAGCTTGGCTTACTACCACTACCTGCTCTATACATCTATGAAATTTGTTGTTTTGTAAAAAAAAATAACGAACTGTTCTTAAAAGCCAAAGAAAGAAATGCAAGACTTCAAAGATATCCAGAAAAACTAGTCTTAAACATCATTCCAAAATCAGAAAAAATTAAAAGGAACTGTACTTTTATGTGTGTCCAGGTATACAATAAAGTTCCGTATGATATAAGAAATCTGACCATTGGCGCTTTTAAGGCAAAGTTGTATAAATGGCTAGTAGACAATAATATTTATGACATAAAAGATCTATTGAACCGTAGATTCTAACCTGTAATTGCTATGTGTATCTGAGATTCATTCATGTCATTATTTAGCAGTGCCATGACATGTTATATATATATATTTTTTTTCATGTTGTAAATTTTCATGCGGCTGGACATATTGCTAGGAATGATAATTTGATTGCTTGACTTGACTTTGTATTAAAATTTGCATGCTAATAATTTGGCAAGACATGTATGTGCTAACTTTAACCTCTGTAACACCTTTATACCGTGTTCTTATGCAAATAAATAAATCTAAATCTAAATCTAAATCTAAATCTAAATCTATGGAAGCTCGAGTGATTATATTTTTATTAGGTTCCGGCAAGATGAAATGCCAATGCATTTTTCTCGTAATAGGCCCTTATTGAAACGAATTCCGAACGCCCCTTCTCTTTTTATTGTCATAAAATACAATCTTACCTTCGAGATTTAAGCGCGTGCCCACAAAAAGAAAATAATTAACTCTTATTTTCGCAACACCCGAAAAGCGATATCATGTAGGGTGACCATTAAAGTTCTGTGTTATCTTGAGATACGGTAACGACGACCGAATTCCTTTGCATCACGTACACATATCGAATAATAAATGATCAGGATAATTCGCATTGACGCAAACCAGCTTCATGTTATTTTTAATCGTAAATATTTAAGTCGCATATTTTGCCTTCTTCCGCTTCGTATCGTGCCTCTTGATAAAATAATTATGCCGGTCGTTTCTGATTACAAAGATTTTTATGTTTTTACAAACAAATTTAGGTCTTTAACATTCACGAAAGTGTGGAATATTCACGTATCGAATATAAAACGAAGAGTGAATGTAATCCATATTTTTAATGACGCAGGTCTCATTGAAATTCCTTGGATATCCTGTGACGGGCGCGAGTGGGGCCCGCGAGTATCGGGCGGCCATCACGCCACCCAGCTCGCTCTCAAACTTCTCCAACCGAATTTCGGCGCGGCGGGCGCAATTAGGCGCGATAAATGCCCCCGACATCCGATACACCGGCTTTTCATTCGATTCATTCGATTAATCGGTTGAAACCAACACGGAATCCGATTTTAACAGGTCGTTCCTTTTGCTTGTTTATGTACCACCTCGTGCGATATTTCGATACTTATCGCGCCGTGTTCTCATGCGATGAACCTGCTTATGATATCGTCAATGCACCGTTTGAGTTACCATCGTCGTAAAGTGCGAGTAAACGACCGCATCTGAATATACATATTTTCTTATGAAATCCAAGTATTGACAACGTTTTCATTCGCGTATTGATTTACGTTAATTTTTACATGTCACAGCTTGCTATCGCCTTATTAGTATACCCGTATGATGTTGTAATTTAAACGATTGATATTTTTATTGGTAAAAAGTAAGGCTAGGGTTATTGTGGTCCAAACTGCCCGCATGCATAAGAAACTGGCCACATATCAATTATTTTGACATCAAGTATTGCTGCAACCGTTAACCAATTATGGTTTGTTAAGTTTATGTCTTACTATCAGTAGTCAATCGGAGCTCTACGACATTTGCTCTCCAATTATCGAATAGGGACTTATGTGGAATGCGGTAAAAATGTTGGTCATGTTTGCAAGTTAAGTGCGACTTTCGAGCTCTTAGCTTTATATGAGTTTATTTACCTGTTTGTGATCGCTGCTTTTGAGCTTTACTGCAAGCGGTAAGCTACTGCAATTATCACGTGATTGTTAATGATCGTATAGCCTTAGTACTACTTAGTAACAACAGCGACGCGGTAATAATTTCTTAACATTGTTTACCTACAACAATCAGCTAGAAACATCTACATGTGTACTCTTCTAATATGATAGGAATAATATGTTTCGACCACGGTAAACAAATTTGAATGCAGCTGCTCCACCTTTTTTAAATCTACCGTAGCGGTTGCATCGGTGTCAAAACCGAATGAGCTAGTAACGATCCCTCGAACAATACGGAATGTTCCACCATTACAAGGCGACAAAACTCTAATATCAATAGAACACAATAGGAACAATAGTTGCCCTCTGTCAATTATGCCATCATTACCATTGGAATAAACGACGTAACGGATCAGATGATTGTCGAAAAACAACACGACGACAACGCGACGGCGTCCTCGGTGCACTCCAATTAAACACACGCCAAACTAGATCTTACAAGCCAATGAATAAAATTTAAATCTCTCCCTGCGACGAGCAGTGATCTTGCATTTTCAGAACGTCGAAACAGTTACCCTATAAATGATTTATAGACTGCGGCGCCGTTTAAATTTTTGTCACTTAACAATGTACAATGAATCTGAATAATTAAAATGTTGCACGCCTGTAAATGTTGAATATGAATATTTTAGTATATTATCAAAGGTCATTATTATGCATTATGAAATTCTAGCATGGAATCTAGTTTGGGCTGTCCTACCGGTTAACTTGGAAGAACCGGTCGACGATTAAAAATTAATGCAACGCTAATTAATACGGCTTCTAAAATATACATAGGCACAGTTGCTAAACCAAACAATTATTTAAGATAGTTATCGAAAACGAAACTAAAGCTTTATTTATAGAAAGTTGGGGAAATTTGGTGTGTAGGAGCAATTCCCATGAGTTGCTACAAGCCCTTTCGTGTTACCTCATAAATTGTCTTTGGTCTTACCTAGATTTGTTTTCCAGTAATGTTAAATTGAAATTTAATATCTTGTAGTTGTTAAAGTGACTCATTCTCATACATAATTTAGTCTTGCGTAATATTGAATTTGATGACATTTAAAAACATTGTATAGATCTGCTCTGTATTAAAAAATACGATATTGTCTATTTGCTATGCGGGCTACATCATTATTTTACATATGCCGATCACTATCTTATGATTTGCTGCGAGTATTGCGATATCAATTTCGTTCTTATG
Source organism: Pyrausta aurata (assembly GCA_963584085.1). NCBI lineage: Eukaryota > Metazoa > Arthropoda > Insecta > Lepidoptera > Crambidae > Pyrausta > Pyrausta aurata. The sequence continues at coordinate 4,454,436 of OY757260.1, forward strand.
GTAAAGACCAATAAGTTCGTAATCGGTGGATGTGTTCGGAAGATGTTTGCGATTATTTGATCCCGGCATTTGTCAAATATGATCGAGTCGTGCGAAGGTGTTATTCGTTTTGTCGACACGCGATCGTGCGATAAGTCAGAAGCTTGCCACTTGTAATTTGATGGGAGGTCCTCGAGTCTTGTTTCTTTTAGTTTGAGATTCGTACAGTCATGGTTTTCAAAATAATTCACTGTCAAGGTTGATCTGGATTATTATTTCATTTGCGAGCGGCTTATGTCTTGAGTGGAGGGTGATTTGTTGAGTTTATGATTTCGGTGAGGGGTTTTTAAAGATTCACACCACGGAATTTGGCCATCTTTCAATTAGTATGGCTCAATACAGGCGTATCGCTGCAGGTGGCGTTTACGTTTCCCTCCATCCTTCATGTTTGCAAATGCGTGTCGTGTCGTAAAAATGACAAACTTACTTTTATTGCCGTGTACGACATGTGTAAGTAATACATGCTCATGTCGTGCTGTATGGGTTTTGTCAGCGGGCAATCGGCGATTTATTAAGGTGCATTGTTGATTATTTTATTAACGATTCTTCTCATTCGTGTGAAGGTTTATCGTTCGTTGTCGTTATTTAAATCCCCATGTCGGTGTTGCCGATAGGCTAACGAATCAATTATTTATTGCGTACTTACTCAATTGAACTTGGATTTTACTTTATAATAGTATACATTTTCTATCTTTTAAAAATATATAAAAAAAAACTTATAAATAATTTTGTCCTATCTAAAATTTCACGTCATGACTATGTCGCAGCCATCTGGTTAAATCAGTTAGTTTATTTGATACCTAGGCAGTTCATTTAATGCCGGCATCCAATTGAATGTCTGAACGACAACTAGCCATGCCATTGAACGCAATATTTACCCTAATTGCTGTAATTAATCTTCATATTTTTTTACTTTTTTGACCATATCACAGCTTAATTTCACTTAAAATTGCAAACAAGAACCCACAATATATGTGTATCATTCACAATTTGCGCCATAATATTTTGTTGATGGCACTGCAGTAGAAAAATATTAATCTTAAGAATAATTTGGCTGAATCAAGATCAGTAATTTTCAAAGGGTTAACTTTCAATACGCCAAGATATTAAACATTGAGTGTTTTTTGTGGAATTAATCATCGGCCTAGCTATTTCATTGGATTTAATGAATTACCTGGACATCCAATTTACTGGCTGATTTAACCTGATGGCTACGACATCCACATCAGAATCTTTTTTTCTTGGAACATTGCCATTGAGACGAAATCTTAAAGCTTTTTAAAGTATTAAGGACAGTGTTATTTACTTTAAAGCCAGCCCTACCAAAAACGAGCATCGATAAATAACAATATTGTAGGTGCGTACCGGTGCGTGCAGATTCGACTTGTGATTGAGAGTTACGAGTGTCATTAATATCGTAATGGTATCGATTTATGATCGCGGATCATCGCGGTTTTATTGCGAGCTCGTGTTTAATTCTAGATACATTACAGGCTCTGTTATTATGGAACGCCAATTTGTAACTACGGTGTGTGGTAAACGCTTCGCTTCGAGTCTATTAGTTGGGTTTTGTATTAGAAATATTGCTTTGTTAAATTCTGGATTTTGATTGTTTGTATGTTTTGTGGCAATATGTGTTTACAAGAGATGCAGTATTTAGGATGTGTAACGCAGCTGAGGAACTAAAAAAATATTGATGGATGTTTAACTTCCTAGGAATCTTCCAAATTTGGATAGTTGGTTTGTAACGATTACAATTTCAAGTTTCTTTTTAAAGCTGTCACCACAAGCAGTGAATATAAAAATAATTTTAAGTGGTTTTCTCGGGTCAGGTCAACTTTGTTTGCCACCACACTTTTTACATTCGCGGTTCCAATAAACTCCTTTGTCCTGCAAGCTTTTATTTGTTCCGGCGCGTTAAAGTTAATTGAAACTCGTGGTAAATGGATTCGATGAGTTCCGATTGTTTTGAAAGGTCTCGTATGAGTTGTTTAAGTTAAAAACGAAAATCTGCGTACTTCCTTGTTTGTTTCGTACGTTTTTGTAAATTATCACGATGGCTCGAATTACAAAAAATAATTTTCAACTTCGCAGTTGTATAAGATTTCTGATTCGATCGTCGATATGTGTCATTGTTTAATTCGGCTTACATTTTATCAGATTTACATTGGTTCATTACGATTGTCAGTATATACGGCAATTAATAAATTGTAGGATTGCTTCTCGGTGCCGCCAGACAGAGACGTCCGACGAAATTGGGGACTTTCTCATGTCGCCGATTAATTTTAATCGATCATATAAAATGTTAATCAAACTCGTGATCAAGTGGCAATGTCCAATATTTATGCACATTTCTCAGTACCGTACGATGTGAATTTATTTAAATCGCCCTCGCTTTATTTATAAAGGCCACCAGTGAATCCAAATTGAAAATTAACCCCACTTAAGACACACCTCCTGGCGTTTTCGTATTTTTTCTCGATACACTTTTTACGTCATGTCAACACCGTCGATAAATTATGAGCAATCTAACAACCTATTATTATAGGACCTGACATTTTATTTAACTTAATTTTGGGCAAAATTGAAAATTTTTACCAAAAATTTGAGCCCGCGGTGCAGGAGAAATGGGTTTTGAGATTTATGTCTGGGATAATTACAGAATCGTTATTTAACTTTTTTCTTCCACACAGTTTGATAGTTGAGGATTAATTTGTATGATCGATCAGATAAGATTTCTCAAATATGACGCATTTTTGTGTCAATAAATTTTCGAAACTAGTTACAAAAACAGAAATATTTAAAATTTTATAGAAACAAAAGTCTGACTAACGCTGGCCGGCCTGGCCTATCAACTTTCCTAATTTATCAAGAAAGTCATAATGTCCTTTAGTCAATATTATGTTCTGTATGCCTAGTTAAAATTATTTTATTTCAAACATTTCACCATATGATATGGATTTAAATTCATCTGATTCGTCTGATTAAGCAACAGCTACTACCAAGCTTCTACCAAGTCGCCATCCCTGAAATTAAAAAGTAGTCTTCTAATTGGGCCCGTATGTGTAGTAGATGTCCAAACCCGATCTGTCAGTTGGGTTCGTTGACCCGTCCAGGTAGGTAGTGATGATTGATCCGCGTCCTTATCACCTCTTCGTATGCCCTCGCCGGTCTCAGAGTATTGTCTTTGACCACCAACCCGTGTGCTAATACACGGATACCGGTTATCTTTAACGTTGGTTAGGGGTCTTTTGAATTTGGAATGTTTTGATAATGAGAAAGGAATATTTTGTGTTGAGTCGGGTGCTTTGAGAATTTGTAAATTAGTTCAACAAGACAACGGCCCTAACTAATTCAGAAGTTAAGAAAATGCGAATCTTGGCCCTATTTACATTTATTTGGGAAATTTAGAAATATTTTGTACTAATTTCAGTTATTTTTGTTTCAGCAAGTACAACAAAACAACTCTGAAATAAAAGAAATGTAAGTACCTAAATTACGCTTTAATGTATTTTTAACTCAAGAATGTTTTATGCTTTCTAAATAAAAGATAAGGAAGATGAGGAAATTAAATGTGTTGAAACGTTTTTTATCACTTATAATATTAAAGCCCGATGACAACGCTCATGTAACATTTACAACGTGATAAAATCACATTAAAGCTCAAGTGAAAGTGCGTAAGGAATAAACTTCAAAACACAGCGACGTTCTAAAGCCAGGATCAATTTCACGCGTATCTCTCACTCACAATCATTTGAACGAACGCCATTCTTGCGTAAACGCAATAAAGCTCAAACTGGGGGCGCTGAAATAAATATGTTTTTAAATGTTCGGCGCTCAGCGGTCTCAATGGACATTTAGCAAATTGAAAAACTGACAGTACAGCTTGACCCTACGAGGCTCGACCCCTTCAGAACCAGTAATGATGATATGATAATTGAAAATATAAAACGGTTAATTCAATGTGATGTTGGGAATGGGGATGCAGTAAAAAGATAACGACGCGATATCGAATTTCTCGTTTAAATGAGTCGATTTGATTTCATTTACATTATTTTTATTCGTTTCTTATGCAATAAAAACACACATGTTGACTTAAAGAAAATCAGGGGCAGTGATGTCGCCTGTTAATGACACTATTACGCATTCATTGCTTTTTACAGATGGGACGTGAAAACTCTTTTGAGTACGATCCCCAACTTGGGTGCAGTTATAGACCTGACGAACACAGCTCGGTACTATGATCCTAGAGTAAGTATATTTTTTCTAATGATTTAAAATTTCTATAAGAACGAGCACCAGGAAACTGTAATTGGGTATATTTGAAATGTGGTATTTTTTGCCACTGGAAGGCCAAATCAGTTTTGTCGGAAATCATAGTATGTATTTGTATGTCTGACATATTAACAAGCGAAAATATAAACATAATCCTTACAGACAACCTATAGATCCTCAGTATGCATATTTCCACACCGGGATGTGAAGTCTCGTTTCCATACATTCGAACAGTGGTTTGTTTTACAGTCTACTTAGTACTGCGTGCCGAAACATTGAATAGTTCATTGCATTTCTAAGTCATGTGCTGAGGTTTGTTACCGATAATGAAAATTGAGTGCCTCGCGGTATTCGCTGAATGTGGCCCTGCTTGTCTCGGGCTATGTGTAAAGTGTAAAAGACTTAAGGGGACACATACTTTTTGTGTGAAAGTTTAATCGAGACATTAATATTTTAATTTTTTATATTGCTTAGAACTTCTAACCTCTTGAAAAATCAATCTGCTCAGGTTTAATACCTCAAAATCCTGAAATAATATACTATCACGATATTGATGTTGCTCTATATACAGTTTCAAGGGATCACACATCTTCAATCTTGTGTAATTTTGGAAATCCTAAGAAGAATATTATCAGCACCCAATGTTCGATTGCTTGTCTCCTCCTCGGTGTTTAAGTATTTGTATAAGATCAGAATTCAGTTTTTTTTCCAAATATGTGATGCGAGCCTTAACTAGGATGTGCTCGTAGGATGGCGGCTACGGGCCGCGCCAGAATACCTGGAAGCTGTAAAATTATGTTCACTTTTACGACTGAAAGTCGCATTTTCCGCTACGATGCTTTGTTCGTACCTTCGTCTGATTGCCTCGCATTCATCTTGCGGCATAATCTGATCGTAAAACCGCGTTTTCATGGGTCGACTCCGTGTCATAGATGGGGACAAACCATAAGAGAATACATTTTTGCAATTGTTTGATTCTATTGATTTTGCATGCTGAGGAATGCATTGTACTAGCTAGTATGTTTATCTGTAAAAATCAAATAAAAGTGTAAATAGCTTGTTTTTGTCCCCGCACTAAACAATGGAAATAAAAAAAAACTTCATATTTTTGAAAACAGCTACATATAGACGTTCTTTTAGATTAGGAGTTTATGATTTTTTGTCACATTATTCTAAGATGCACTAGTAAGTTGGTTATTTTTCCCTTCAATATAGCTCAAAAGTACGTTTACAAAGTTGTGCCGCTATGCTCTAGTAACTTACAGCATTGTGACCTTCGATGATGCGCTAACCACGAGGCTCTTGAAGTATTTACCACTCCGGCGCTGGTAGTTCGCACATTCCCCGTTTTTACGGTATCCGGATGAAACGGCCCACGCTAATCCCCTGATGAGTGACCCTTAGCAGTCACTCAGCCGATATTAACAACGCGCCAGACCTCACTCAACGGTAGTTTCTATGCCATTTTCATTTTTATAGCCACCTTTTGTTGTCTGATAATGTCGCCGCATACAAACTCTTTACTACCCGCTTGACATATTCCGACGTATTTAAACACCACATTCCTAAGTCTGAATTCGTTAGTTTGCTTTATGATGAGTAAAACTTTTATTTTATTGATGTTTGCTGTAAACTGATAAATGGCTGTTCGCATTTCCACCACAGAAGCTTAATGTTCGTTTTGTTTCTGCTGTAATGTCTGTAATAATGTATCGGTTTTATGGGTGTTTAGCAGACACTCAGTCTCTAGTTTTGAATATTGCATTTACTGCTATGAAAGTTGTATTGTTAACCATAAAAGATGTAGCTGGTGCAACGATACCACGTTTTTTAGATTCATCATGCGTATGAACATTTCTGTACGCATCATATAATTATTTTGATTTCACGTTTCGTCACCATTCGGATAATATCTCCTTGTGGTCATCAACTGTCCGGATTACCATTCAATTATTACGTTTTGTCTTTCACGCTCAGATCGCCGCTCATAATCTCAACTACACTCGATTAAAAGCTAACACGATCATTTCAAACTAGTTCTGATACATTTGATTCTAATTAATATACGTCATTGATTCGTTAGTACATTCACTTGTCATTACAAGTGGATTATTTTATCTAGAGCATTCTTTACGGATTTCTTTTTTCAACGATCTCATTGGGATTATTTTTATTTGAGATCGGTATCAAAGTTCTAAACAATATTGTGCTTTGTTGTAGGAACTTGTAGCGGCTGGTGTTCTTCACAAGAAAATATTAATGCCTGGCCGCATAATACCCCCCGAGCCAACAGTGATTGAGTAAGTCTTCTCTAAGTTTCACATACTATTACGAGTAACACTTTCTTGTTGCGGATTCTTCGGTACTTACGAGTATGAATATCTACTCATGTAGAACGTTTTCATCATTTTTATCATTTTTATCTATTGGATATTATAGGTGTAGGTAATGTTTGAGGCATCTTGAATTTTGTAATGACGTCATCAAAAGTGATGTCCATCAATAGATGCGATGCGGACTTTACAGTTGCATCAAAAGGGAGTTATAAAATTTTGGAGCTGTCTTCTTATATCCCACTGTCCCAAATTCGGCCAAGTTTTCAAATTTTGAATAAATCGACATCATTTTTGTTTTATGGCATCACCTTTTAGGTAATTTGCAAGACTGATGCGGCGGGATGTAAATCAGGAACAGTCGGCTATCTATCAACATCTCGTGTTATCGTTTTGCATTCGCCGCGGATTTTAATTTGAACCGTCGAATTGGCGCCATTCGTAGGCCGAATATGGGTAATGTTATAAATCTTGAAGCGCTGCGTGGGCGGCGGCGGCGCGCCTGAGGCCCGGTGGTGCGAACACAGATGAGGTAGAAAAGTATGTCCCAGCATAGTTTGTGATAGCAACGTTGCTATATGCCTTGGGCTTATGTTATATGCCTATGTGAAGTTGTAAACAGTGTTCTTATATGAATTGTTGTGGTGTCCTTGTGGCATATTGTGTCATACAAAGTGTATCTTCAGAATAGTATAATAATCATGTTATTTGGAGATAGTCTCAATTGATAATATTATTCATAGCGCAAGTCATCACCAAATGGAAATTATTCTTAATTTTGATGTGTTAATTCATCATCAGTATCGGCCAAAAGATCAACCGATGGTGCTGAACATAGGCCTTCCCTAAGGCTTTCCACAGTTACCGTTAAATCTAATTATTGAGTCAAGTGGAGTATCCAGAGAAAACAATAAAACGCACAGCTGCAATGGTAAAATTTCTTCGTTTTCCTCAGTTAATGGTAAGGAATTTGACAGTAGCACGAGTTTATATACTGTCGTATTCGGTCTATGTCATAGTGGTACTGTGATTCCGTGGCCGGCACTTTCGGATTCAATTGAACCCGGTCGCATCGGCGTTTGTTCGGCGGCGGGTGCGCCCACGCAGCGCTTTCGGAATTTGAAAGGCATTTGTCGCTGCTCCGTCTCGCCGTGCTACAGTTGTCCCGGCAACTAAAACAGGCGCATACTTTATTAAGTCATAAATTTTGACACTATAAAATTCAAATAAAATCTATACCCACAAATCTATTGATTTGAATTTACAGTTTGTTAAAGAAGTGTTAAGAAATTGACGTTATCATAAATACCAGTAAAATGTTTTTAATGATCCGAATGAGGGGGTTTGTATATCAGTTTTATAAATTGCCGGGGATGATAAGATTAACTCTCGCTCACATGTCACCGAATTGTTTACTCAGATCAGAAATGATTTGTTAGAGTTTGTGTGCCGTAACTATGAGATTATCTTGGTAATTTGTCTGGTCTTTTGTTGGGCGCTTGCGGCCCGTCGACGCTGCACTCCGCCGTAAATAACCATCGGCATTTTTGAGATGGTTCGCTCCTGTTATCGCTGGAGGCTCGCATCTGTTTGTCAGTTCCCTATTGAATATAGAACAGCCGATACATTTAAAAACGTCATATGTGTGTCTGAGTGATGGTATAATTTGTTTATCTGTGAGCTGGTCGTCTTGACTGCAATTATGATGATGAAAGACAATTTGGTAAACTGTAAATATCAGTAACATTGCATGTTCCTTATACTACTACCGTACTAAACAAAACTAGTATTTAAACAACTACCATATTTTTAAGTTCGTATAGACAACTCCCTGTATCTTTACTATAGGACGCTGAACATAACTCATGGTGGTCGTTATTTAGTATCTTGATGTAATGTCTGTTTAGATTTTTGTGAAAATTTTCATGATAGGTGTGTGATTTCATGCTTTCGTTGAAATTTAAAAAACATGTTGAAATACATATGCTAAGATTGTAACTAAGTATGTAACTTAACATTTTAGGTAGCCCCTGAGACGGCTGTTATCTTTGGGCTGTGGCTATATTTCAGACAAATGCACCACCCGGGCACTACTCGGGCTAATGACAGATCTCTGTATCAGAAGAACTAATTTGAGACATGCCATTCCCATCTAGAAGGACGATCTTAAATGGAAAATGTTATAAAGATACTTTGTTATAAATTCTAGGAATATTTCCGAGCATGAGTCTTCTTTTTGTTTGTACCTCTACCATAAGAACTGAAGGATCAGAACCAAGTGCAATGAATGTAAAATAATTGATTTGAAAGTTTTCTTGACACTATTGATGAACAAGACCAATGTTCTTGTTGGGATTTGTAAACCAAACAGTTTCTATATGAAAATGATTAGTCATTAGACTTGTCACCAGGTGGCGTTTGTATCTCTGTCTATTGTTTTATGGTGTGTTGTCATGTAGATTTTGCTATGTAAATATATATCCTTAATTTTGCCTTCAATCCTGGTTTCTTTTGCTCATAACCCATCAGGTTATGGGCCCAGGATACGTAGGATACGTGCGCGTGTAGATATCTGCTGAAATTAATGTATAACTAAAAATGGCACAAAATACGAAAACGGTTCAAGATGGTGTCGGTGCACTTGGGTCTTCGTCGTCTTCAGGGATGAGTTCTGGCATTTCAGTAAATTTTGAGAAACTAAGTGGCATTTCCAATTATGGGAATTGGAAGTTTTTGATGCGGATGTATCTTATACATGAAGACCTATGGGACTGCATAGAAGAGTTCACACCGGGCGTACCCAAGGATGCCGATGAGCGCAGACAGCAGAGAGCACTTGCAAAGATTTGCTTGATGGTGCAACCGTCATCATTCTCACATGTGAGGAATGCTAGCTCTGGGCATCAGGCGTGGAAGAACTTAAAATTAGCTTACGAAGATAAAGGACTATGCAGGCGGCTTGGACTGTTACGTACATTGTTTGGATTGAAGTTGGAGCAATTTGACAACATGGATGAGTATCTCTTGAAGATCACAGATTTAGATCAACAACTAAGAGACATCAACGCACCATTAGACGACGATTTTTTATCAGTATTGATGCTAAGTGGACTGCCAGTAGATTATGATCCACTGATAATGGCATTAGAAAATTCGAACATCAAATTAAGTAGTGAAATTGTGAAAGGTAAGCTCTTGCAAGAAAATATGCGCAGAGATTTTGACAAGCGTGATGAGAATGCAATGTTTACAAATCGGTCTTTGAAAAAACATGCTAATTATTCTACACAAGTGAAGTGCTTTGTATGTAAAAAGCTGGGCCATTATGCGAGAAACTGTCCAAATAAGAGAAATAAAAGCGAGGAGAAAAAAAAGAGTGAGGACAAATCGGAAAAGGCATCGAATGGTACATTATTGACTGCCTTAGCTATTGACATTAATTCCAATGCTTGGTATGTGGACTCCGGAGCGACTTGTCACATGACAAATAACAAATGTCTACTCGACAACTTTATAAAGGAAACACCAAAGATGGTGACAGTAGCAAATAAACAAACAATTCGAAGCGAAGGACGTGGTGATGTGCAATTGGTACTCAAAGGGCATAGTCAACCTACGAAAATAACTGACGTTATATATGTACCAGAATTATCGACCAATTTGATTTCTGTTACGAAAATGACAGAAAAGGGTCTGGAGGTACATTTTGACAAGCAACGATGCAGTGTGTATTGTGGTAAATACATAGTTGCTGAAGCTACGAACATCAAAGGCGTTTATCAACTAGACACAGAAGGTCAACATCTTTCAGAGAGAGATTCGGAGATCGCTGCTACGTGTAAACCGACAGTGACGGACAGTGCGCACGGCGCCGGTGAGGCGCAGCGCGAGGCGGCGGGCACGAGCACGGCACAACGGTCTACTCAAGAACTATGGCATCGTAGGTTAGGGCATTTAAATAAGCGCAGCATGGATTTGCTCAGTAAAGGTATGGCTAACGGGATTATTTATACTAGGAATGAATATACTCCTTGTGTAGCTTGTATTAAAGGCAAACAATGTAGATTACCTTTTCCTAAGCAATCTTATAATAGAGCAACAGAGAGGCTAGGTCTTATACATTCAGATCTTTGTGGACCAATGTCCGTATCTTCATTCAGTGGTGCTAAATATCTTTTAACTTTTATAGATGATTTTACTAGGATGACATTTGGTTATTTTATAAAAACTAAAGATGAGGTTTTTTCAATGTTTAAACAGTTTAAGAGTATGGTAGAAAAACAAACCGGTTTAAGTATAAAAACTCTGAGAACAGATAACGGTCGTGAATATGTGAATAACCAGTTCCAGATGTTTCTGAGAGAGCATGGCATCGAGCACCAGACAAGTGTACCTTACTCGCCGCAGCAGAATGGCGTGGCGGAGAGGGCCAACCGCACGATTATGGAGGCGGCGCGATGCATGTTGGAGGATGCCGGTATGGACCGGAGGTTCTGGGCGGAGGCGGTAAACACGGCAATATTTATTAAAAACAAGTCACCCACTAAAGCAGTAAGAGGTTTTACACCAGAAGAGAAATGGACGGGTAAGAAAGTTAATTTACATTACTTAAAAGTTTTTGGCTGTATTGGTTATGTGATGATTCCTGATGAGAGACGCAGAAAACTAGATGCAAAAAGTAAAATGTACGTTTTTGTAGGATATTGTAATGAGTCGAAAGGGTACAGATTAATAGATCCAGGAAATCCCTCAAAGTGCGTTAAATCCAGAGATGTGCAATTTTTGGAAGACCAAATGTATTATAAAAATTTGAGGGTAAGTAAAAACAGTACTGATTGTTCCATAAATTTCACTAATAATGAAGTACCTGTGACGAGTGGAAATGAGCCAAGCAATATACATGATCAGTCAATTGCAGAAATTTCTGACCCAAGTTATTATGATTCCAGCTTTGAAGATGATCCCAATGATGTCACATGGACTCCAGCAATGGCTTCAGACTCAGGTTCGAGTGATTATGAGGAAGTGGGCTACGCGGTTGTTACCATGATGACAGATGGTTGCAGTGACGAACCGAGAACTATTCATGAAGCACTGTCAGGGCCCGAAAAAGATCATTGGAAGGAAGCTATCGAAGATGAGTACAAGTCATTTGAAAAGAATAAAGCTTGGAGTCTGACATTATTGCCTGAAGGGAAGAATGCTGTAAAATGTAAGTGGATATTTAAGAAAAAGTTGGGATCAGAGGGGCAGTTACTTCGTTACAAAGCTCGTCTCGTTGCTAAAGGATTTACCCAAGAATACGGTATAGACTACCAAGAGACGTATTCACCTGTGGTGAGATATTCTACAATACGCACTTTACTAGCTGTAGCTGTCAATTTAGATATGCAAATAGATCACATGGACGTAAAAACTGCATTTTTGAACGGTGATCTTAGTGAAACTGTGTACATGGAACAGCCAGATGGATATAAAGTAGAAGGAAAGGAAAACTATGTTTTTAAATTAAATAAAGCAGTTTATGGATTGAAGCAAGCATCCAAAGCATGGTATGATAAAATAGACAAAGCGTTGTTAAGTCTTGATTTCAGAAAGTCACTTAGTGAGCCTTGCGTATATATTAAGTCTGACAGTAGTGGAAATCTTGTGATTTTGGCACTGTATGTTGATGACATTTTAATATTTAGTAAGGATACACCGCTGAAAAACAAATTAAAGGAAGATTTAATGCGCATATTTGAAATGAAAGACCTTGGCAGAGCTACACATGTACTGGGAATGCGTGTAAATCAAGATAAAAACAGAATTACTCTTGACCAAAACAGATATATTACGAAAGTTTTAGAGCAATTTAATATGATTGATTGTAATCCTGTGAATACACCATTAGAGTGTGGTATAAAACTTGAAAAAGGGGAGGTGATTAGTCACGATTCAAAATACAGGAGTCTAATGGGGTGTATTATGTACATTGCGATATGTACGAGGCCAGACATCGCTCATGCGGCGAGCTTATTGAGCCAGTTTAATAATTGTCCCACAGAAACTCACTGGAAAGCGGCGAAACGGATTTTGAGATACTTAAAAGGGACTGAAGATTATCACTTAGTATACGAGAAATCTGAGTTATCTGTCACAGGATATGTTGATGCAGATTGGGCTTCAGATCAACTAGATAGACGTTCTTACACAGGTTACATATTCAAAGTAGGTAGCTCAGTAGTGTCGTGGGAGAGCCGAAAGCAGAGGACGGTGGCTCTTTCCAGCACCGAAGCCGAGTACATGGCTCTATGTGAGGGGGCTAAAGAGGCTAAATTTGTTAGGAGTTTTTTAAGTGAATGTTTAGGTAAACAACTTTCAGTGACTTTGTATAACGATAATCAGTCAGCTCAAAAAATGTGTAACAGTCAAGTGAATCATAGTAGAAGCAAGCACATTGATATAAGGCATCACTTTGTGCGACAAATGGTCAATGATAATATTATAAAGATAGAATATTTATGTACTGAGCAAATGCCTGCTGATGTGTTAACCAAGCCATTGTCTAAAGATAAACATTTTAACTGTGTGTCCAGCTTTGGTTTAAAGACATGTTAAGTTAATTAGTTAGAGGTTGTTAAAGATATAATGGTTTTGTTTTTTGTTTTTTAAAATGTGTATAGAAGTTAGAGTTAATTTTAATTGAAACTGTTTAGTTTAAGGGAAGGTGTTGGGATTTGTAAACCAAACAGTTTCTATATGAAAATGATTAGTCATTAGACTTGTCACCAGGTGGCGTTTGTATCTCTGTCTATTGTTTTATGGTGTGTTGTCATGTAGATTTTGCTATGTAAATATATATCCTTAATTTTGCCTTCAATCCTGGTTTCTTTTGCTCATAACCCATCAGTTCTAATACCAGTTTTAATTAATGAAGATAGCTTCTTGATGTTATTGGCAATGACAATTTCAAAGTGGATAGGTATTCCAAACTTGGACAAACTAAAATGGAATATCGTCACAAAGAAAGGATTTCAATATCACTAAATAGCGCTCGTTATCGAATAGTCATAATTACTTCATAGTGTTCCTGTCAACGCTCACCCCGACCCCGAATCAGGGTTTTAACGACGCGTGCGCACGGCGCATGGCCGAATCATTTATCACAGCCGTATTTTTACTTGTTCGACCGTGTCCACCGTCGACAATCATGTCGTCATTACATACCAACCCGTGTACCGTCAATAAATTGTGACCACCGCGGTGGTTTAATAGATTTTTACTGTACACGTCTTAAAGGTTTTATTGTACCCCTGACTTGTTTGTATGCCCACTGATTGTGCCCATTTGGGGTGGCTTTGTTTATATTGCTGTGGCGTTACCCTTTAGGGTGGCCGTTTCATCTCCAAGATTGAAACAATAAGGCTTATTGAAAATCAGCTTTGATATTCCTTTGACCTGTAATGATGACATAATCATATACTGTTCTCAAAAACCATATGGTCATTTCCTATTTTAAAACTGAAGTATGATAGCAAAAAAATGATTCTATTACCGATCTGTTACAGCTATAGTCACCGATGATCCAATATTGATCTATCAGATTCCGTATCATGTACACATGTCAAATCCGCGTATAACAGCTTTTTCATACGTTTTTTTATTTGTGATTGAATTAGCGCATGATTGAGAGTTATCACGAGATAATTCGACACCGCGTTAAGTCATTCCATATTTTTAGGCGATTTAACTCAGTGTTTAGAGTCGGAAAAACCCTATTTGTGTTGTTTAGACTGTGGGAACGACGAACTAATTGCTATTAAGTGATTTGACGTCAGTTATGCAAATATTTATGTTTTTCAATCACAGTAAAACTTTACAATGGTTTTCTATTTGTTCTGTTATTTAGTATGTATTCGAAGTCCTTATTGCTTGCTTTTTGAGTCATTGTTTTTTTTTATTTATCTTGTACAACTTTAATAAATTATATTAATAATTAATAACTGTTTTAAAATTAAGACAGACAAAAATGCTCAATTCATGAACAGTAACTCTATTATATTTTCGAGATGTATGAGGCCCAGTTGCGAATGATGAATTAAATCAGGATTACGCTAACCCTGAATTAACTCTTATTTCTGTATCTTCAATAAACTGAAAAAGACAATGATACAACCGCTGAACTTACGCTTCTTTACTTTTACATCGAGTTTGATAAGAGACGGCGATCTTTGAAAACTTTTCAAAGATCGCCGACTCCTATAAAACTCGTTGTAACGGATCACTTACATAACCAATAGTTACTACCTCCTTACCCGCTGAGGTGTTAAAACTTCAGTTGATTGTTTGTTCCGATGCGAAGTAAATCAGAGCCGGTCGATGATAACAAACACATAAATATGGCAACCGCCGGCCATTGTACTAATTTACTGTCACCGTGCCGTCCTACTTACGTCGAACGGATATTTTTCACCAACTTTTAATGGATGGTGTTACACTCATGAAACCCTATTACCTACTACGTAAGATTTTCAGTTTCGAACAAAAGAGATGTACCAAAATGCCAAGACCATGTGCAGACTACAAATAGTTTAAAGTAAATGTAATGAAATGGACTTTGTTAAATCTCAGTTTGATTTAATATAAATTAGAAATTTTAATAAGAGAACAATATACTTTTCATAGCTAGGTAGGCCGAGCTGTCTTTTCTAGTTCCTAAATCAAGTGTCCAAGGCCAGAAACCTGAAAATAAATCTAAATCTGTTATTGTCAAAATTTTATTAATTACATCGACAATAAAAGGCGTACAAGTCCCTCGGAGGAATCAGCTGTTTCACTGACAGCTACTTGATGGATTATCACATCAGATATCATGGAATATTGCTATATGATATTATTCCGAATATTTACTACTAGTCCACCGTTCATTTATTTAAAGAAAACCATTGGGAAAAAGTGTAAGGTTAACACATGATATTTTAAAATATCATGTACAAAGTGTTAGCATTTTCCCAATAATAACATAACCATGTTCTTTCTTAAACCAAAAGTAGCGAACATTTTTAATCTCACCGTTTGCACAAAATAGTTGGACGACTTGGATCGAAAATACGCACAATGACTTGAAAGCTTGGCTCCTAGTACCTACTTTGGTGTTGTTGATCTAATCAAATGCTGATTCAACACTTCAATTATTCTTTTTGAAACTGAAACAGATCCTGCTGTTGTGTTCTTATAATGGCTATAATAATATGCACTTACCTTTTCACAGCGAACCACGTTCTATTTTCTATTAGAAATAATGAAGTTATCCGCTAATTATGTTACTTACAAGCGGTCTCTTTCATAAGTATAACTCTCAACAGTATTAACTATGTCGTATGATGAAATAAATTGTAGGTTTTCTGTAATACCTGTTATAAGGCACTTATTACTAGTTGTTGCAACGTTTTATTTCGAGTAATTGGTGATCTAAATGTCGACAATGTTATATTTTTCGTTCATTAAAACGGTGTACAATTATTTTGGACCACACAGGGTTACATAATTGAGACATTGGTTAATATTAGTACTATTATGCCTGCATTACTCATTTCAGTTTATTTTAATAACGAATGAGTAACTAGCTAAATAAAGTTGTTATAATGCGCTACTTACTAAAAATTCATCTTGTGGTTTTGTAGGCACTAGTTTAAATATAACAGTTTTTTTTAAGTTACTCTAAGACTATGTTGTATATTAAATGGATTGACCTAAATAACACTATTTTGTAATACAGCGACGTTTCATAAAATAGCGGTCACAGTATTCTCGGAAAAATTGTACAGCCGACCTTAAAAATCACTTTAAAATAATGATTCACGTAGATGTCACGCTGAACCGCAAAAATATGATAATCCTGAATTAGAATTGTGAGCTGTAAATATTATTATATTAGTTCTCAGAAACAATTGTTCGGATGACTGCGGGATTACACTTTCTATAACCGTATTTAGAGGTACTAATTAAGGCTTAGTCAGAGTCGCTTCGATCAAAGTTTCGCGTATTGTGAATATGACGCATGTGTCAGTGTATGATAGGGCTAATTAATTAGTATAATTAGCGTACTCTATACATAAGCGTGCGATGAATAGTCGCAACTAAGAGTCGAAGTTGCGAACTGAAAACTTTCTAAGCTTGTTCGCACGTCGAATTTTCCATTTTCTTTTCTCACGGCCTGTTGTGTTGATTTTCCAAGAATTAGTCGGTCGTTGGTATTTCGTATTTAATTTCAAATGATTTGCGAAATTGAATTGATGACGTATAAATTAATGATGACATTTTCTTTAAAAGATAAGCTTTCTGAGTCCTGAGGAAACTCAGCGTTCTATATTTAGTTTATTACTAAGACCGAATAAAACTTAGTATTAGCTTACATTATTAGCAGTTTTAATAGCCCCTAATTGAGACATTAGTCGGATGTAATCAACACCATACCGGCGCCGAAGTTGGGCATAACAAATATTACGCCCAGTCAGTAATTTAATGTTTCTAGTAATTTTTACTTAGTGGCTAATTGAGACATTAGTCAGACGTATCATGTAACACATCGTGCCTGTGTGTCACCGGCGCCGGAGTCTGTTAATTAATGAGCACAATAAACATGTTTATTAGTAGTGCAAACATTTGTGGATAACTATTTTGCTAAGCGCCGGGTAAGCTAAAAGCTTTCTGTGGTAAAGCGGCCTCTACACTTTCGCGATTGAATGTTCCGTGTGGTTTCGCGGAGTTCCACAAATGTTCCGGATTTTGTTGAATTGAGCTATGACTGTCCTAAATTATTTGGCAGATTTTTTGGAATTACCTTATATGAAATGCCATAAATGCAAAACAGTACCGCATAATCAAAAAAGCTCATTAATACCTTTTATTACCATTTAATTTTCGCTAAGACAAGTCGCTATTACTTCAGGATTATCTCTATTCCTAGTGCTAGACTTTCCAAGTTTACAACAATTAATATTATAATGAAAATTACTCATGATCATGAATAACCTTTACCTCATTACCTACTCGTAAAACTGACACTTTCGAACGATGAAATGTGCCAAAGTGAAATGTGCGATCACATTTTATTGTTACGTTACTTTGATAATATTATAGGTAGAATGTGGTAGCTACAGAATGCTATAATCAGGCAAAGTTTACAAAGAAAGAATATAAATAATGAACAACATGTCAGTGCAGCTAAAGCATTACAGAAACGACTGAAGTATCAGAACACCTAATAACCAAAGACAATATTTGATAGGTACTTTAATAGAAGTAAAGCAGTTAAAGAAGTGATAGATTTAAATGAATAGAAAACTAACATAGAAAATTGAGTAGAGTCACACCGCATTAGTAGCGCTTTCGCATTAAGTCGGCATCCGCAAAGAAAAGTGGCATAGTGAAAAGTGCGGTTCGCAGCCTCGCGAATCAGCTCAAGAAAAGCGTGCTATGGCTATGGGCCGTTTACTTGACCTGTCAACACCATAACAAACATTGATTTAGGTGAAGTTAGTTCTGTAATATCAAGATATGATCAAATTTAGAAAAGCTAGGCGCTTGTCGGTGGAGTTTTTTGAATTACAACTCCAAATTGGGGATAAAATTGTGGTGGTTTACCCTCTTGCCTTCCACACTGCAGTTTAAGAACCGGGGTTTCCCGCCTCCTAATGCTCAATAAAAAGCCTTTCCTGACAACCTACTGATGTTGCTGCTACCAAACACCATGAGAACGCTTATTCAATGGTGGCGTTTACCACAATATTCAGTGACGATCCTGTACCATGGCGAGTAAACGCCGCCAGGATCTGTTTTCGATCCATTTAATTTTGCTCCTCATTGTATTGCTCTTAATTTATATCCGTATCGTTATCAACATTTATGTTAGACTTAAAAACAGCATATTCATTCGTATATTATGATATTGTTGGACTAAACTCAGTTTAGAATATTAATTATACTGTTTGCTATACTTAATCGTTCTTTTACGAGCATTCGGCAGTAACTAAACCACAAAAGAGGCTGTATTCTCGGAACCATGTATCGCTATTGTGCAGCTTAGTAACGCCTAAGCGAACTGATTCACTATATGAAATTGTTATTGCTATAGTTTTTACGACTGGAGGTCTACTCTCCTGTTTTCCATAGTCGCCGTCAGCCAAGTCAGCGCGAACGGATGGGAATAAAAATGTACGTGTACGTACAGTCGAGTTCTCTGTTGCCTTACTGTTTTCAAACGCCAATCGTTTACATACTCATCACAAAACCGGGCATCACGTCAAACAAAAGACGACGCGAGTTGTAAGCGAAAGTATTCTGGCTTTTAAGGTCGTAGCCAGCCTGAGACCCTTTACACACTGCGACTTTAGCAGCGATGCAAACTCGATGCAGTCGCAAAATGTCAACCTTTACGCACTGCGCTTGTTTTAGCATCGATGCTAATACGCGTTAGTATCGATGCAGTCGCGATGCAAAAGCTGGCTATTAAAACGGTCGCGATGCTACATCGATGCCAAAATCTGTTCATTGCGCGAGTCGTGATGTGTCGCGCGCGCGTTTGCATCGTTGTAGTCGCGATAGTAACGCGCGTTTCCAAAACGCGCGTTAGTATCGATGCTAAAAGTCGCAGTGTGTGCAGGGTATTAGACGTTATTTTTTTATTTAACTATTGCATTCACGCTGGTATACATACCTACTAGTTTAATTTTAGTGATAAAGTCGGCTCCAGTCAAAAAATTTAATAGAAGAGTATCGTCAATTTAGAATAGGTCCTCTAATACTGTCTGTGCGACTGACTCATCTTAAGAACGTTGCACAAAACAAGTGTTTAGTTGTGCGCTCATATTGTGGCACGAGCGTAGGGGAATTTGCGGTTTGGTAATTTAGCGGCTAGATTAAGGTTTATAACAATAAATAAATGTTAACATTAACATAAATATGATTCAAACTAATGTAACAATAGTAAGCGTTTTGTATAGCAACTTCATTAAAGTCTCGGTTTTTTGAATAAATAAACTTGCAGGTGTTTTAGATAAATTATAATATTACAGGAAAAAAATGCTATGTCCGTTCTTTCTATTAAAAAAAAGTGAATTAAGTACATAATTGAAATTTAAAACAATAATGTACAGAAATAAACTCTATCTTAGTTGTAGTTACGAGTCCAAAGCTAGACGGCTAAACTAGTAATAAATGAAATGTCAATAGTTTAACAGATACTTCTTTATAAAAGTGCGGGTAAACATATTTATTGAATGGATTCAGCTTTGTCACTTCGCTCCCGCCATGAAATTTATCCTCGCCAACTTCTCAGACATAAATGAGGTATTTCGGGCATCCCTCAAGCAATAACTTTTTATTGTGCGTTTCCACCACATTGTGGGAGTTTTTCTTACATTCTATTCTTGGCATTTTTTTATAAGGCTGATTTCATGAATGACGCAGAAAATTTTGTCTTCAATAGAAAGTTTCTAAATATTTTTTAAGACGTGACGTTCCTGAAGATGCTATGGAAATAATATGTGAAAAAAATATGAATGTAAAAATTCAAAGAAACTGCTTTAATTCATTTTACATACAAACAACCTAGTTATAAAAACGATTCATAAGCTAGCAGAACATCAATATATTTTCTATGCAGACATAGTTACTGCATAGAGTTAGTTTACTAACCGCTGTGTTAAAAATATTTTTTTACCTCTATGTACATCGCTCCTTAACAAGAATTTAACCGCCGACAGTTTGAGACACGCGAAGGCAACTGAAAAGTTTGCCGACCATACCTCCCCTTTTAGATGGTCTGTCGATCCTTTTGTGCCTATTGATAACGATTCAACTGCTTTGGAGGCCATCACACCCTGTATTGTCGAAATGATGGCCATAGTCATAGATTTTTAGGGCTTTCTGTTGAACGTTCAGACTGTCTCAAATCGGTAACTTACACTAACCGTGAAGAAAACTCACTTTGAAACATTTTGGCGTCGGTTAAAAGTGGAAAATTATGGAATAGCTCCTAAATTGAAAGGTAAAACAAAGCGTACGGAATACAAAGGTTATCAACCTCGCGTTCCCCGAATCCATATAAATCTGAAGTTGTTGGTCTTAATTCATATAACGCCGTCTTTATTAGAACACTTCGATATAATATTTTTTATTCTCTAATATGATAAATTGCGCTCAATCAGGATAAAAGCTGGCAGCTATTTTTATCTGAAATATGATTGAATGTGTCATACTTATAGTCAAGACTTTTGTAGGTTTTGAACGAATCTGCTGGTTTATCGTTAGTTTGTTGATTCGACGGAACTTTTTAGTCCTAATTATAGTGCTCAGACGGAAAAAGTATTGCCATTGCCAACTGAGGGATTACGTGACCATTGCCTTTTAGTTCAGAAGACGAAAACTCAGAATTATTACTCTTCACCACCCAAGTGGTATGTGCAGTTTCTTCCTTCATTTTTAACGTGTCGTGTCGTGTCACTTTACATATACATCTTTATGCACAACATGTATCAATAGCTGCACATTTTCTATCATTGTTGTTTCTTTAAGGCAACCCCTCACTTCACTCAAGTAACTTGTTTGAATTCAAATCAAATGATCTAAGTTTTCTATTTTCGTTGATAGAATAAAAAAAAACGTACCGTAAAAAGTACGACAGCGACCTTATTTGTTTCTATATCTCATTAGGTTATTTCTGGAAGTCTCGTTTTTTATCGATACTTATTCGCGTAACGACACTATTTTCACAAGTTCCAGTCTGACAGAAACAAAAAGTTTCTCACAGAATGTGATTCTCAACTGGCGATTTTATTCGGTAAGTTATTATTATTAGCATGTTATTATCGCAAACTACTTTTCTTCGGTTCACGCTAGTTATATTTCCTGAGCGCAATGAGGCTAATTCTCAAGGTTTCTTGTAAAGCGCTTTATATTCCAAATGTTATTACAATAGTTTGAATGTTGGTTGTAAAGTTAACAACAGAACTCACTGAAAGAACGCAGTCATCCATAAAATATGTACCCTTTTTACATCTAAACATTTTTCGAAAACATTTGGACTAATGTATGGCATTTGCAATAACGTAGCCGGTAGTATTCCACGGTCCACTAAATTATCAGCTGTCCCACTTCCTTCCATAAACAAAGTCCGAACCAGCAATTCTGTATATCAAGCGAGGACAGACGCCGCTCTGCCCCGGGCGGTGCATAAACTCACTCTAACGCTTCGTTTGGGCTACCAACACGGCTTTTAACTAGAAATGTTGCCGGTAGTATGATAAATGTGAGAACTACTACGGGTCCACCAGTTAGCAATTGCCTACTCTCCTACTTCGAGAGGTAGTATAATTCTGTGCCCTCCGAGGCTTTGAATTTCAACTGAGGACTTTTCTGAAACTCATAGAGAACCGTTCAAAGTTTGAATATATCACATCTTTTAAAAAGCTTTAAGTTATTGATCGTCTATCTATCCACACTAGCGTCGTCATCAAGCACACACAACTAAGTACCAATATTTTATTGACAATGGTTCAATTATCATGTTTTCCTAGCTCGCGCGTGATGTTGACATTGTCAAACACTTTTGTCTTAAACAAAGCAGAAAAATTCAAGCGCCGGCGATCAGCGCGGTATCGCGTGCGCAATCGCAGGCTCCATCGGCGATGTATCATTGGTTAATTGCTTCCCCGACGGCAGTTTGCCACCAACCGCCGACCAGTTCGCACGCCGTTAACTCTAAATTCACGATGCGTAAACCGAGCCCAGGCTCATATAAATCACCTCGTAACTATTTATGTCCTATTTCATAATAAACTCCATCTCAGGTAACAGCATTTTAATGTCTGCTTTCTACAGTCTCATTTCCAGTTTCTAAACAACAGGTATCTAATGTATATCTCCTTGTGGACCGGATGTATTATATTTCATTGTTGTATTTTGTACACGTTTAACCTCTGGCCGCTATTTCAGATTTTTGGGAGACGCCAAGGATTTCCATGGGAACTCCTGAGTCCTTATCTTGCGTTGTATCAGAGTGTCGGACATTATCTCTGTTTGGAGGTTTCGGCGCTTGTTGCGCGCGACGACATGAGCCTACCATGATGGATGCGCTTGCGTCGCGTATGTGAGGTCCGCCGCGATGTTGGGAAAAGTGTCTCTTTGGCTACACCATGAGAGTCCGAGAACTTGAATTGATTGATCACGGCTAGCCTTGCGCATATTTGGCATTTTTGGGGAGTGTCAAAGTCGCGTTTTTAATAGTTTTCTGCTGGTGTCGAAAGTACGGAGTTTCTATAGAGTCAGAAAAATCATTGCATACGCAAGTACATACATTAGTAGTAACATAAATTTTCTATTATCGTTCGTTGTACAGAAACCACTGCTCGGGCATATGAAAAATACCCGGATTACCAGGAGCGATCCCCTGAACCGATAACGCTTAGATATAAATTATCTCACAAACGCGATACGCTACTAATATTAAATAAGAATGCGTGTAATTCACCCGCTTCGATGTACCCGCCGAGTAATAAATACACAATTTTGACAGATTTAAAATTATTACGTCCGTACTGGACAGGAAATGCTTGGAAAGTTTCACTTGTACTTATGTCGTCCAGTGTTCACGTTGACCTTGCCAATGATATATTAAAGACACCACAAGGTTTAAACTAATCCATTCAATTTTAAAATGTACCTTTTTATCATCTCCTTTATTTTATTGAGAGAGAGTGGGCAATTGGGCATGTTAAATTCGAAATGAACGGAATTCGATTATTAAAATTTCGATATTATTTATTCATAATCTTTCGTGACAACATGTAATTCCTTGTAAAACCAATTTAATCGAGAAAGTTATGTTAATTCGTAATCCTTGAGGTTATACTTTGTTATTATTACCTTCTCTTCTAACAAGATGCGAGAAGTAAATAAAATCTTTTGTTGGGTACTTGTATAGTTTGATCATGTTTCATCTTTGTTAATGTAACAAAAGATACTTCTATGTCGGCATTGGTTACTTCAAAGGACTGTATTTGCTGATTTGATTCAGGCTTTAGACGAATCGTGACTTTATGCATAATTAAAGTGTTTGCTTGCTGGCGCCACACGTCGGATGCTTCGCTCTGCAAACGATATCAGACCACAGACAAAGTATGTTCCGTGGAAAAATGAACAATCCAGTTTGCTCATCCAACTCACTATTATTTCACGCACCATCAACTTTTCATGTTAGGCGAATTCTCTGTATCTATTTCTGTATTCTTAATTTTTTACGATACAAGTATTCTGTTTACATCCTTTTTATGACGTATTTTACGATATAGATAGCATTGAAATAAATCCTAATTCATAGCCACCGTTTGCTATAAATCAAACGTTTAACCAAAGACTTATTAGTTCAAATTTGAATAATTTACAAAGCGTTCTCCTAGTCAAAAGCCTTCATTTGCACCTTTTTAAATGTTAATTTTGAGGTTGATGATAGACGGAAGATCAAATTTT
Source organism: Pyrausta aurata (assembly GCA_963584085.1). Lineage (NCBI taxonomy): Eukaryota > Metazoa > Arthropoda > Insecta > Lepidoptera > Crambidae > Pyrausta > Pyrausta aurata. Next base: position 4,478,594 of record OY757260.1, read on the forward strand.
GTTTGAATAACTAATGTTGTTTATGGCATTTAGCTTGCAGCCGCTTTTGAAGTTTTATTGAGGGTGGTGGACAGTGCAACATTCCTTACGAGGCTTTAACAAATCTTAATCACAGTCAACCCTCGTATTATAATGTAAAAATATTAATATTTAACTTCCATCTCCTTTCTAGGGACCTCATATTTATTTTGAGGAAATTTCTCCGCAGAAATATAAACAATCCAAAATCATTAGACCACCCTACAAGTTATTTTAGAAAATATTCCAACAATGCAGTGCAGGGGATCGGCAACCCCTCACGCGCCGAAGGCATCATTTATGATGAAAACAAACATATTTCACTGAAGACAGAAAAATGCAATGCACCGGCCGTCGGCAGAAACGCCTTGTAATTCCGAAACGCCCACGGAAACCACAGATCATGCGGTTTTAGGTGTAAAAAAATCAATTAAAGCTTGGCGACACGCTGGGATCGATACATGATAATATTTCATCTACTCGTGACGGGTAGATTTCGTATTTTTGTGAAATTCAATTAAAATGTTTTACGGCGGAATAACAGCTGCTATCAGTTTACATCGTGTCACTTTTTATCGTCCGTATTGCTCAAACGATATAAGCGTTTAGTAAGGTTATACCACCACTAATTTTATTGTTAACTCCATTTTAATGTTCAGAAAGCTTATGTTCGACATAGCTTTATTACTTTCCAATGAGGTAATTTAAATTCTTCGTAGTTTTATAATGAATCTTTGAGGTACATTAACCAGAAATGCGTTGGAGTATACGCATTCGGCAATATTGATTCGCTTTGTTTGTTTTCAGATTTATGGACGCCGTTGACGAGTTCTTGGGAAAAGATTGCGGTGAGTCAAAATTTTGTTTGTACAAGATGTTAACGCGCTTGATTACTTTTGGGTCGTGGCTAATGATGGCAGTCTCATACGGCCGTTGCGGTTTTCTCTTCTTTAGTGGCTGTTCGAGTGAAGAGAGTTCGCCGCGGCGTCGATACCGCAGGTGAGCGCTCATAGACTCGATATGTCTACACACGCACGACGTTTCTACAAATTGGGTGCGCTGTTGGCTCTCGTGTGTGGTTAGTACGCACTGTAAACGCAGATGTAGGTTAAATTCATGACCCGTTGGATGTTTTAGAGCCGTTTCGCGTGGGTGAAGAGGTTGTGGCGAGGTGTTAATGCACGCCCATTGCCTAATTGTATTACTTTACGAGACCACCATAAAGAGTATCGTTCAACCGCCTCTTTATAGTCACTAATCGTTATTCTATTGTGAACGTCCTCTCAGATAAATATGGCCATATGTGTCAAGCCTGCGTCGTGAATGCGGCTATAAAATGTCCAACTATTGTGCGCGCATGTATTATGCAATTCATTCGTTGAAAATTAAGACATCAATACATTGGTTCTCGCAACGAGCGTACAATAAAAATACTTGTAAGTACTTCACGATTATGTTTTCCTTCTTTTTGTGTTTGATTGTGGTTTTAGTTTGATGCGTATTTCTCTTAGCCGTGCGCAGCTTGCGTCGAAACGTCACAAGATACGCATGCGTCCTTATCAGTGATGTCGGACTCAACATACGATTTCAATTAAAGAGCGCTTCGATTTTAACGAGGAATGCGTCAAGCGTTCACTGGTCTTAGATCTCATCGGTTCATTGCGCCTGCACCTACCGCGCCTTGTCTTGCATCAGGGGTAAGAGGCAGGGGGGCTCAGACATCGTTGGTTCATCAATAACTCATAGCAGTCAAAACTAGTAAGTTCGGTCCCCGCGGTCGAGATAATCGGCAGCTACACATTTAATTACATTGACACAAATCGTACTTATCGACTAACTTCTCACGGTGCCGGACTCTATATACCGAATGTTCATTAAGATCTAATTACGAATGGGCGCGCTTGTTTGTCTTGATCGCCAGAACTAGCTTTTATTAGATTACGTGGGTAGTTTCAATTAATTGTGAGCATGCAGTATCTGTCGGCGTTTTCGTTAGTAATGGCCGGTTATCGGTGTCGCTAAGTAGATTGAGTGAGATGTATATTATTGTCGACTGGTTTTGTATGGATTGCTCCAGACCCTTGAAGGATTTAGGTCGATCTGTCACCATTAATTGAGGATAATTAAAAATATTGTTGATTGGGCTTTATGAGTTTTGAACACACTTGACTATTTCATTTTGTGTCATGGCAACAGTAGCCTCCACTAATATCATTCTCACTAGCGTAGCCTATTTCTTTTCACAAATGTATGTTTCTAGTGATGAAAGAGAAAGTTCCTTCGAACTTTTATTTGTAAAGAAGTCTGTAAATAATAGTGTAGATATTTGATGAAACTTTTTTTTTAAAATTTAGTATGGGTTTGGTTGGTTTTATTTACTTTTTAAATAATTTAATTGCATTGTTATATCATGTTTACAACAATATACCCCAACTTGTAAAATAAAAAATGTGTGTAAAATCCCACTATACACCGGACAATAGTCTTCATCAAGCACCGCGTGCGCAGGAGTCGCGATGTTAATATTTCACGCGGTATCGCGATCGCGCTCCGATCCGCGCGATACGCCGTGTGATGTGCGTGCACGCCGCCGTACTAAGTGCTACAGAGATATTGGACGAGGGTGGTCTGGGGAAGAGTACCTATTTGTAAAAGCTTGTATTTCTTTTGGAAATGAATGATGTATGTTATTTCAAAAAGTTTCGACAGAAATGGATGATACTGGAAAACCTGAAAAATATGGCAGGTTCGGTGACAATATTAAGCCTAATAGTATGTCTGCACTATGATTTTTTCATCACTTGGTAAATTATCTTCTTGTGATTAGTGTGTATATGACAGAGATTCTAAATGATCCTAAGCAGTTATTTATCTCTGTTGAAAAAAACAATTTATCTTGGTATAAATCAATTTTTTTGTTGGTTTGATAACATCTTTATAATGGTAAATAAAGTTAAATATTTGGAATCATTAAACAAAATTTGTAAATGAACGGGAAGTCAAAAAAAAAACAATGATATTTTTCCTCGTAGATTGATGTCAAGCAAGTTTGGGTTTTGTATGTAAACGATATCTATTTGCGTAATGCGAGCGTTTTCTGAGTAAGAAGCCATCTCGAGTGCTTTCTTAGAACAGTTAGCGTCGTCATAGAATAGAGTGGCGCTTAAATATTTATTCGTTTAATTAATTAACAGTACAGTTATGAAAAAAACAGTCGGCAATCAAATGGAAAGAGTATGTAATGATAAATCAAGAATTGTATGTTACCATATAATCCAAGCTCTGAATATGAAGATAAATCTAAAATACAGTAGTCCGAAACGTTAAGGGTTCAAATACTCATTACAAAAATTGGAGAATAAGAGAAGTAATTCTAGGACAGTGTAGTATTGTAGAATGTAGACTCGGAGCCCGAAAACCGTATATTGTGATTTTAAAGTTACCGTTAGGATTTTGAGAAATCCGACAGACACAAAGTATCAGATCTACTATCTATCTTTCGATCCTGTAAATAGGTATAAACTTTATCCATATTAGTAGCAAGTTACATACGAGTAGAGCTTATGAATAAATTCTTGTAAGATCGCGAACGCATTTATTACATACAAAAGACAAAGGCTATCGGAGTTCTCTTGAAATTATTGAGCTGACACCACAAAGAAATGAGTTTGTCCAAATCTACCCCCCAACTTTGTCTTCAGATATATTGTGCGTCTCAAGCAGTTTTCAACTGGAGTTACCGACAAAGTTGCACTTTTAAACGCGACCGTACTCAGTGACAAATGTTCCCTAGATCTGTACCTATGTTCACAATAAATATATTTATACAGTGGGTCTGCTACATGCAAAAGAATGTACCTTAATAAGATCCCTCTGTATGAACGCACGGACGACAGCACGTCAAGCTAATCACTGCGGTATCTTATGCTGTTGGCATAAGGACTATTCTCCAACAAAAATGTATAGTCTAATGTGCTGGCCACTGTATGTGGACAAGTGAACAATAGGCCATGTCATTGCCATGAAAATAAAATGTTTCTGTTGTGATGTTCTTTACTTGAGAACATTAAATAACGTATCTGTTGAAGTGAGATTCCACTTAAGAGAGAGAGACAAAGGTGCTACTCAATGTGCTTACATTATTCTTGTACCTATGTCTGTTTATGGAGTGATAACGTTGTTAAGAGTTCTCCGTGAAATACGACTTTTGTTGCTGAAATTATTATCTTCCAAAGTTTTTCTCTGTGAGTATTTTAATACCGCTATTAATCGGGGATTTATTACCGAGACCATTTATTGTAGTTTTAGTTTTACAGATTCCTTGTGCTAGATACGGAATATAAATGTCCTTTTTGGGGTTCAAATGAAACATTCGAGTTGTAACGCAACACAACCTAATATGATGCTGATGCAATTCTTACTTGACTGGCTAAGAACGACGATAAATAAAAACTTTATACCAGCCGCTGTAATTTAAAAGGTGTCTCGTACGGAAATCATAAAAATGCCGTACAGAAACGTAAATATAAATAACAATTAATATTCTTAAATAGATGTAATCAGTCATCTGATGATCGGCCCGGCCCACGCACGGCGCCTCCCGAGTATGTGGCAATGTGTACTAAGTACTTAACAAGTATGTACTTGAGCAGTAATAATAGCTATGGCCACATTCCTCTTTAAATATATTGATACTAATGGTTAAATCACTAGTATTAGAATTTGTAATGTAATGATCAGGTCGGATAGTAATAAAATTTATAAGAAATACCATAATTCTTGAAATGTTCCTTCTACGCTTCCTCATGCCGTTCCATAATTACTTTGTCAGCGTATACATGTCTTTTATAGTATAGCATTCTCTCTAGGAATGTCGGTTAGGAGCGAATGTGAAAGAGCAATTCGAAATGTCACAATCGTTCCAAGATTTTCACTACCATCGTTCACAACTATGTACGAAATGGTTCTCAAGCAGACATTGTCCGTTGAATGCGTGCGGTAAAATCCTAATAAGCCGATTACGATGTATGGGGGTCGTGTGTGGGCGGTATCGATATCGAGACGAGTCGACACAATGCACCGATTGTCGACAATCGATACGCGAAGGTACGCGACTATCGTGTATGTGCGACCGGTGCGCCTTTTCGTGTAGAGATAAGAATCGATTAGGTTTTGGCAGTCGTGAGTTTATGGATAGGGTAAGCCTAACGGGACTGTAACAACATCATTCATAGAGTTACTAACTATACCTATAAACAATGGCCTAACGGGCCCTATGAAGGCATCAGTTGAAATTATTTTTAAACTTTTAAGTGTTGTCTCGAATGATGTTTAAGGCGCCAATTTTACCACTTTTCCTCTATTGATAAACTCTATAACCGCATTAGAAATCGTCACATAAGGAGACGAGACATCAGGCAGTATTGGTTTCGCTTGTCGTGCCCGACCATAAAACGCCTTTTAGGGATCAAACTACTTTTGCATACAGAAACGTTTTAGCATTAATTTGCGATGGCCACTAAAATTTTATTGTTCGCCCGTTATGCGGCGCCTATTCTACCTGTTGTTGGCTCTATGACGGTCCTTCTGTTACGCAATAATATTATTCACGACATATCGTTATTATAATTACGTAACGCCCTCTTTTGATACCTTTTGTCTGTTAGCCCTGCCATGTCGACTCGGTTACCAGTGGTGTGTTGATTTTCAATCGAGTTTATCACAATTGCATTGTGCGTATGCACTCTTTCTATGCTAAGTGACTGCTAGTGGGAAGATTGGTTCGGCTTATGTTTTGTTAATTGGGCCTTTATTCTGAGATGAACTACGTTGATGATGTTCAGTTGTTTTGAAAGTCCTAAATTAACGGTAGGTATCATAATAATATGTATTGTTGCTTATGCATGTAGGGGACGAAGTTTCCTCATCCGAAAAGCCTTGAGATAAAAACCCAATTATGTTAAAATAAGACTCATTTAAAAATAAGTGCCTACTTACATTATCTGCGAGTGAGTTCACTTGCAATTATCATTGCAGGCTGTTTGTTTTTGTAATTGAAAACATGCTTACTCGTTAATTAAGTTGCGGCGAAAGCCTCTTGATGGATTGTTGTAAATGAAACGTTTTTTTTTGTTCGTCCCAAGCGGGTTGGCATGAATTTGCATGTGTAATGCCACAAATGCATTACCCCTTGGCCGCTCCGTGGGAATTCTGCATACACAATCTGAGGTTTGCTCGTTTTTTGTCTCGTGCTAAAGAAATGTTTAAGGCGCACGCGATTTTTCACGTTTATTACGCGATTGTCCGAAACAAAACCGATGTTTAACTCCATCGACGTCTCACATATGTTAATAACGCACTTTGTGTGAAATACAAAGGGTTCCGAGAGTCCTTATTCTGTTTTCGACTTCATCCTTGACTGAGATTCTGCTTGAACATTTGTCTCAATCTAAATGTGATTTACACGGCGGGAATGTAAAATACGCAGTGAATGATAGTTGACGTTAAAAAATGTCTGTGTCCTTAATGGGATTATCGCATTCAAAATGAGGTGTATGGAAAAATAATATCAATGAAAATTTTAATTTTTGTTGATTCTAACTTAAAGCTTATTTCTCTTACAAAAACACCTTTTTTCGGTTGATGGCGTGGGAATGGATTGATGTTTTTGTGAACCTTACAGAGGTTCGATATAATATTTTTAGGCATAACCATCCATATCTATATCGGGCACTACTCTAATAAATCAACCTATTTCAACCGGTCATAACGCCACTACCAACTTTAAAATCGCAGCAAAATATGTCCTCGCATCTTTCGTGCCACTTCAAAGGTCTTCCTGAGGAAGTGTCAAACCACGGCCGCGACTTCCTACTACCCTGGAGAGGGGGAAGGGGGGATGACAGGACATTGACCCCACCCCCCTTGCGGTGCGATTTTGAACACAAACATGGTTTTCGTTTAGTATACGTTTGCTTTATCGATTCTTTGTGTGCGTTTTCATTTGTTTTCGTGGTATCGCAAGCGGGATGTAACTGTTTTGTGAGTATTTTTCGTTGTGTTGTCGTCGTAGTTAGTTTGATGTGATTGGGGGTAGTACTTTACTGTATTGTAGTTATTTTATCTGTTTACTTAATGTTATTGAAAAATATATTATTTCCTATTTTAGCAGCTAAACAAGTTAGGAAATTGACTGCTGATGCTACGAGACCAAATCAAATGGCTGTCATCTACGGTGGCCTGTGTATGTGATTTGCTATTTCGTAATGTGTTTTTGCATATGCAGCGGGATTATCAATTTATTGTTCATCGTACAGATTTGCTGGTAGGAGTCCACTGCACTCACGGGCTGAACAGAACCGGGTACATGGTGTGCCGGTACATGAGGGATCGCATGTCCATCGATGGGAGAGACGCCATTAACAGTGAGTTACTCATTTAAAATGTTAATGTTATATAGTATAACTCTAGCCCTAAGTCTAAACAGGTGTGAACACTACACCGCACACGCAGAGGTCTGCGCGATACCAACCTACATAGATTGCTTTAGCCGCTGGCATTACTTACTAGCTGGTATGCTATTTAGAATACATAGACTGCATTAATGAGACCTTAAATATTATGTAGACTATAGCAATTTCGCTGCGGAAATGTCGATTTTATGTACTAGAATTTTTCATTTTTCTCCAAATTTAACCGTTACTTTACTACTCAACATAATTTAACACGTTCTGGGACAGTGAACGCCTACAGGCGTGAAAACAATGAAACATATATTGTGTCTGGAATAGTGTCCCGGAACGTGTTAAGCATTAAAATTATGGTCACAATAACCAATCAATGACACAATAGATATAGATTATGTATTGTTACAGGATTTGAATTAGCTCGCGGATATCAAATTGAAAGAGAAAACTATATTGCTGATATACTTGGCAATAATCCACCACCGCCTCATTTATCTGGCTCTACAGAAGTTAAACCAATTGAAAATGGTGTCAAAGACATGCTGAGTGAAAGCACCCAAGCTGAGAAGTCTGAAGACAGCCGTAAGAAAAGTAAAAAGTCTAAAAGTAAAGAAAAGAGGAATGGCGAAAATGGTGACAGACGTAGAAGGAGCCGGGATTATGATGATGATAATGATACCAGTAACCCCGGCAGATACGTAAGACACCCGTCTAGGCAACACGACAGGGATTCCCGCAGAGTAAATTCTGGTGGTACTAGCTCAAGTTACAGAGAAAGAGAAGACCATAGTAGAAGACGGAACAGACACAGCTCAGATTCAGACAGATCATACGACTTTAAGTACGATTACTGATGATTTGGTTGTTGGGAGTGTCTTTTACCTGATGTTATGTGGCATAAGTTTTTAACGGACATTCTTATTATTTAAGAAAAATTTTGGTAATGAATTTTGCATGGCAACATTTATCAAATTAAACATTTTCTATCCAACTTCATTCTGATTTCAAAAAATCTCTTATTCATTCTTCCGTAATAATAATACTAATAAATTATTGTTGTACACCTGCTAAGTAATATGTCGTCATATAGCATTATCTATGCTATACTTTCAAATACGTTGTTATTACAACTATAAATTAACTCGTCAAGTATGTGTGAACGAGACACAATAGAAATTCCATTATTATGCGACTCCCGGCAGTCGTTTGATACCTGACTGAATGAATGCAATTAAGGAATTGTGTAAGGTTAGTTAACTATAATATATAGCATCTTAATGTTATGAAATTGGCATAATATTTTTATGATTTTTTTTACACCTGTTTGAAATCGTACTTGTGATAAAATGAACTTTGTCGTTTTAAAATAGGTATCGTATTTCGTGTCACATCTACATTAAAATTATTTTAAAAATAAATCGTGACAGGATCATTCTTAAGTTGTAGTTTTATTATTTTATCCATTTAACAGCAGACTATTAAGATTTGTCCTATATCTTGCCCGTACTCAATACGTGATAGATTGTTATGGTCACGTACATTAAGAATCTGAAATAATATCATACTAGAAATACTAAATAATAGAAATAATAAACATTTCCCTACATGCAGATCTAAGGAAACGCTCAAAATTCTTCTCTCAAGATTCTTGACTTGAACTTCGGGTTGTCGTTAGTTACAGCTTGTTAAAGTCAAGATTATCAAGAAAGTATAAAACACAAAGTGCTCTTCATCTGTTACGAAGTCGAAACGTCCTATCATAATTCGAAATAGTGTCTCATGAGAACAAGTCTAATTATAGGAGATCTGAAGGGTCACGTAAGTTGAGCGCGTGCTCGATGGTATCTATGCCGGGTGCCTATGAAGACTGGCAGCACATGAGGCCTACCTGTTACAAAACATCTTGATGTTAGAATCTAGCCATCTCTTTCACTATTTACTGCAAGACCTTGAGACTGACAGGGATACATAAAAATATGAACAAACTAGAGACAGACTAGGGCTTCCCATGTTTCAGCGTCAGATCATGCAAATGGTTTAGAGACTTATTCAGTGCAGTGAAATCCTGATGGTTCTGGAGATGATGCTAAAGATTTGCAGTTACGTAATTCGGTAGGAGTTATCAATTTATTTTGTAACATATTATTAATAGTGGTATTTTATTCTAGTATTCATCGAGCCTTAACTTGTAATGGAAAACAATAGGTGAGTAACTGCTTCAGCTCGTCTTATTAAGCGACAAATTGGCGACGGTCTAAAAATAGTGCCCAATCAATCAATTCTATTTACAGAACTCAACCTTTGTTCATATAACGAAACTACTAACATCGTTAATAAAAAATATGCTAATGCCCTTTTTTGCCGCAAGCGACACAAAATATATCAGTAAAAATATTAGCGACAAAAACTGACAGCTACTAATTGGTAGATGACAAAAGCCTCAAACAATGACTCAGTAATTTGATAATTTCGCATCCTCATACGCAGTTGTCCCTAAAAATAATCTTTATTTCTACAAATAGAACTGATAAAATCTAGTAGTTTATTTTTAAGTTTATGTGCAACAATAAAACATATTTTCCATCCACCTGATCAGATGACCTCGAGATTACACTTACGAAATATCTCGTGGAAGAATTTGGGATTTTGGATAATTGTACTGAATTAGTCGTTGGTCATATCTTATCTAAGAGTGGTACGTGATGGTGGCCAATTCAGTTGCTTTGTGTTACAAAGCGGACCACTGTTATAAAACAGTACGCTTTATCATTCAGAAAATGGAAACAGACGTGGAACGAACCGTAGTACGAGATCAATACATTAAAAGAGACGTTTGTAGTTTATTCGGAGTTTTACAATACAATTGGAAGCATGTTTGATGATAACGGCTTTGTATTGTGACTAAATGTGGATTGAAACGTATTGGATTCTACTTTTCGTATGACACAAACAGAACGTCGTGTAGCCGATAAACTGTAATTTGTATGGCCGCAGATAGCTACTGTTCGGTTCGTTTCGAATACAGTTTTACGTAACAGCTCTTTGGGTATACTATGAAATTTAATGTAAATACGTGTATCAGTGCTGTATTATTAATTTATTGTTCATAGGAATTGTAGTACCTTAAGTTTGATTCTGGTCAAAGGCAAATGTGATGTCGTATCAGGAGGTCAAGAGAAAGGCGTACAAAAGAAAAGAATGGCAATTACTCCACCGACAAGAGCGAAGCTCTTAAGTTTAAGAAGAGAAGAAGTTTGATTCCAACTCACTTACAAACTTATATCTCGTTCTGTGGCCCTAAAAAAGTGAGAAAAATGAAGTACCGGTACTATATGAACCGTTTGTTATGAAATAAAGAAGTCGCGTAGAAGCAGTGATAGGTAGTAAATTATGAACGAACCCTCAAAAAATTTTAAAACAAACTTGGAATTTTTTTGCTTAAATGTTAAACATTATTAGAAAATTGATGATAAGTGATATGCGAGCAGGCGGCCGCTAGACGTCGGTTTCTACAAATAAATCAGCGCGGAGATGAGGCAGATAAGTGAAGTTCACACGGACAGCGCCAGATTTCTATGAACCGTGCCGTATTTTATGTAACAGAAAATTGACTTATGCCCCGGAGTTTGGACTGTTTGGTTTGCAGCATTCCACGGCTGTTTCCGGGGTGTCTGCTTTTCTGTAAGGCAGGGGTTTCGTCTGATTTATCCGTTGTCGATATGGTAGCTTTCTCGTCTTCGGATACCGTCGCATTTATTGCTCTATTGTTTGGCTTCCAGCGTAGATTACGAGTGCTTGGAGTAATTTAGTTGTGGCTGCGTGGTTACAACAACCATGGGCGGCGTTACTGTCGTAATGAATTGCAATACCCGCGCGCTGCGACCGCGGACCATTCGCTATGAACGATTGCTGTGAAGAAACTTGCGATTTGCGCGAATGAATGGTTTTCGTTATAGCTGCCTCGGTCAGGGACACGTTTGTTTTGTTTTACTTAGATGATATGTTGCTTTCTAATTGTTTTCTAGTTGTAAAACGAAGATTAAAATCTCACATAAACTATAAGAAATGTCTGTTGCGAAACAAAAGCTTACACAAAATAAAACGCAGCTATAATTTCTGTTATTGTTTCAAGAGAATGTTCTGTTATAAGCGTCAGTCATATTTAGTCGTAACTGGTTGTGTAATCATGTAGTAGAGAACGTTATCAGTGCATGCATGTAGGTAAGTATCTAACTTTTAGAAAAACCCGAAAGAAAGCATTAATTTGAGATTCTCACGATATCCGTTACCAATGATTAACGAGTGTCGTCGATTAATTTCCACGTTACGACCGAAAAGGATATAAATTAGCTTCACTTTGTTAGCTACTAACAAAGTTTAACATCTTAACTTGGCTTATCTTTATTTTTGTTTTGGATCTTAACTACCTGGCTTCTGGACGAATTTCTTCAGGTTTGTGGGTTTGAGTGACGTGGATGGCCATTTAATTTATGTCCAGTCGTTGAGTGCGCTCGGCCGGTGACAGTTGGTGACGCCTTGGGCGCCATCTTGATCGCTATCGGCGCAGGAGCATCGCGTCGGCCAGGAGTTTGACGGTTACGTACGCTGTTATATCGGGTGATCTGTGAAATTGATACAGTGTAAGTATTGTAGTTGTGAGGGTGCGGAATCGGCTTTGAAGTATGCTTGTATTGTCCCTCCAAAGCAGTTAAAAGTAGTAGCAAAGTCTTGAGGGTAAGAACTTAACATAAATAAATACCTAGCCTATCTAAAGACATGTGTCCTGTTTTCACCAACTATAATATGAACTTAGGTTATCCGAATTGATATATATTGAAGATGCGAGTAAGTTTGTACATAGTTTATGTTTCTAGTCTTTGAACTGAAATTAACTCTTTATTCAAAAAAATGCAAACAGTCTAATAAACCTGTTTTAATAACTATTGCACTGTTTTGTCTCGTTGCTTCTTGGCGCTGTCATCATTTGACAGAAAGTGACAAAACAGTGTATAGCTAAAATATGTTTAAAAGACCGTTTGAGTTATCATGAATAAGGGGGTTAGACTTTTAATAGAAGACAACTTTATAGACGCTGCTGAATTTTTACATTGACGATGCAATAAGAACAATAAAATCCTGACAACGATTCAATATCGCAGGCTTTAATAAACAAGCTGGGTGGATATCTTCGATAATTAAAGTAGCTGGAACAATATACAGGGGCATTACTCTCGCGATCCTATTATCGGATCGATAATTCAATCGGGGGGATATTGTCTGTGCCCCGGGCCCGCTTCTGTGGCAACGCAGATGACAGAAGCGGCAGAAAACTGTTTATAGATAATTGTGTTAAGCCTCTGAGAGGAATAAAAAGGGTATATAGAACGTGGAATCTTGTGCAGAGTTTTGTTGAAGTCGTTAGATATGTGGAGTGCTGCAATGGCAGTATGAAACTCGATAAAGTGAAGAGTGCGTCATGGTGAAACGTATTTATCAGTTATTAAAAATCAGGTAACATTTGCCAATATTTTTAAATTTAATTATTTCTTGTCTCAAGATACTTGCTAGCTATTTTGCGTCTGTCTGTGTTATGTATGCAGCTATATTACGTATTAAATATAAATATAAAAATATGCGCCGGACAACACCAATTGCCTGGTTTCGATGATAGGAATTTTCTTCCTTGTGTTACGAATAACAGACAATGATTATGACGGGGTCGTCTCCCATTACATACAAGACTGTTCTGTAACATATTTTAGGAAATAGTTTTATTTTTAATTCCTCCACTTTGGCGGTCTTTTGCAATCGCTTAACCTGCGTGTAGATTAGTGTCTTACAAGTGATTCATACTTCATTCAAGAGCTGAACAGAAATGGAACTCTACATAGAGAAGTGTAGATATATTTTAATTAAATTATCTGAGCTATCTATCAATGTTATTGTTCTTTGACGAATAAAAGGGATTAATAAGCCGGTTCGATTAATACGAGCAATAAACCGAGTTCGGATTGAAGAAATTAAAGAGTATACGCGGCGGATATAGATACGGTCATTGTGACACTAGGTCAGGCTTGTTTAATTGCTATCCTTCGAAATTATAGCGTTTTGGGGATTGATATATTAATAGTAATTACAGGGTGTATCGTAAAGATCGTACTTTAAGCACGGGTTACGGTTACAGCGTTTTGAACTAGGCTTTCTCTATTTTAAATGGTGTGGAGTGGGATGTCATTGATTGAATTAGTAAGTTTCAAGGACTCCATGTTTTTACCGAAAACTGTATAGCGCAAACTTAATAGGAATATAAATATCTCATCCACTACAAATATATTCACCTAAGAATAACGCAGCAGGTTATAAATTAACCTTTCAATTATACTAAGTTCAGTATAATATGATTTATAAATGATATTAGCTAATCTGTAACCTGACATAATGAATTCTGTTAAGTTTTATCAAATCGATTACTATAATCGATTTTCCTCGTTATTCAATTATCCGTTCGGGTTGTACAATCTAATTGATTACTAAATATCAATTAATTAAGACAAATTTATAGCCAATTAACTATTAAGATCGATTTTTAGATAAGGTGAAATCTCTATCTGATTATAGAATCAAACGAGATTGTAAGAAGAGCGTTTGAGGATACAGAATTTAATTCAATTAAGTTGGTTCTTTTCTTACTACAGATTTTTAAATGTAAGTTAGTGTGTTACATATGGCCTATTAATAAGTTAACATTTACTTCAAGGATAAAGCAAGGAATCAATTGAACGTAGGAAAATCAATTTCTAGCTAGATACTAGTTATTATTATTAGTAAGGATAGTGAACGACCACCAAATATGGAAGTTAGCCGCGAATATGTTGAATAAGCAGCCCCGTCCAAACAGCGGAGAGATTAACAGAATGTAGATAGGCTTCTCTATTAAAAGCTACAATATTCAGTGACGATCCTGTGTCATTGCGAGTAGTTGCCGCCATCAAATAAGCGTTCCATTGGCGTTGAGTCGCAGCAACATCCGTTTCTTTAAACATCAGCATCAGGCTTGTAACTGTGTATTAAGTGGCGGGAAACCCAAGGTTCTTAAATTGTGGAGTTGAAGGTAAGATTAAAACCACCTACCATGTACCTTATTATAATATAGTATTTTAGTGACCATGAAAGTTTAAAATATTTATTCTTCCATGTCAAGTCAGTATGAAGGAAAGTTATTAAAATCATCAATTTATATCGGATTTGAAAATGAAATCACGGAAAGGATTTTTATTTTATATGTTTGGATAGTTTTATAATCGTACTTACAATGCATCATAATGCTTATGTAGTAGTTGCTCAGCATCAATACAAATCTAGTCAAAAATCTTGGATTTTCATCTAATTCAATTAAATTAGATAGGGCCGGAAGTGATTTATTAAACTTCGATCGATACTTTGGTAACCGGTACAGTCGGTTCTTGTCAAATTATTGAAAAAAGTAAAAGTAGAAGATTGTTATCATAAGTAATGCCACTTGCTTGATACATTGGTAGGCACTTTCATAGATATTTGATTAAACGGTTAGACCTAACATTATATTAATATGATCCCAAAATGATATCTACAAAAGATTAGGGTCAATTTTTTTATCCAATATTTTAGCTTCTATCGATGAATGCAATTCTCATTATGTTCTCTGTACACTCGCTATGTGCGATAAAGATAATTTTATTAACATTATCAGTCGATATTAATGAAATAACAAATATACAATAGTCCAAATACATGATCCTATACTATGACCACCATGATCCATGATACCATGATACCATGATCTACTTATCTTCGCGAAATGTCAAAAATTTTGAACTCCTTGTGCTTCCGATAGTGTTTCGTAGGTACTTTACGGATAGCTTATAGGTAACAATTTATAAAATATCTGCTAGCATAGAACCTAACGGATTTCAAAGTGAAATGTTAATTTCAATAATAAACTTGTATTCGATGCATACCAGTTCAAATAAAGCATTTCTTGTGTCTCCTAGCCAAGATAAGTATAATCTATAGCTAATTAGGGTGTAAAATATTGGGCTTTGATGTTTTCTTCGAGTCATTAATGGAACATTACTCTTACTTTACGAACTTTATGGGCGTTTATTTATACGGTAGTTATTACAATAGCTATTGAGGAATTTGTTATGAGCTTTTAAGTGTAACTTCGCTCGGTTGCGGCAAAGGGATTTACAGGTGATTATTGTTTGACTATGATAATGAAGGGTTCCCTCTATCTGGCAGAATCTTTTTGCTCCGAAAGTCACTTGGCATAACACACTTGGCATAATTTTCTTTAGTCGAATATTATTCAGGCAGAATTTTCTATTAGCATAATTATTGTTTGGTCGAATATTTATATGCCCGAATTAACAATGGCATACTTTTAAGATAGCAGAAATTTATAAGGCATAATTACCTTTGGCAAAATTTTACTTTGCATACTTTCGTTAAGTATAATGTTTATTTGGCATAATTTGACTAGGCATACTATGAAGAAAGCAGAATTTCGTTTAGAATAATTTCACTTCGCATATTGCTATTTCTTTTAAATAGTATTTTACCCTAAAAATGAATTAAAAAGTAATTAAGTTGTGGTACAAAAGTTAGTGACAGAAACGAATCGGTGCAAAACCGACTCCACGCAGTCTTGTTTGCCCCACCCCTAGAGTGTAATTCAAAATCGCGTAGGCGCGGAGGGGCGAGGCAGCCTGCGAGCTGAGGAGCAGGTGGTTTGAAAGCGCGCCGCCGCGGCTGAGGCTGGCCGGCAAAGCCGGCCAGCAAGCCGAAGCTGCGGTGGTGAGCGAAAACCATCTGCGACGATATGCTCGCGTGGGACTGCCGGAGCCCCGCAGCGCCGGAGCCGTGACAGAAACCATGCATGTTGCATGCTTGTTTGCTTGCTGCATGCTTGCTTGCTGCATGCTTGCCTGCATGCTGCATGCTTGCTTGCTTGCTGCATGCTTTGCTTGCTTGCTTGCATGCTGCATGCTTTGCTTGCTTGCTTGCATGCTGCATACTTGCTTGCATGCTGAATGCTTGCTTGCATGCTGCATGTTTGATTTGCCATGCATGTTGTATGTAAGTGTTGCTGAGATAGAACTACTTGGGATACACAGAGAAATAAAAACCATATGATAGTTCTGCCTTGTAATGATTTTAAATATGAAAAATATATGCCAAAAGACGATTCGGACTGTGAACTTTCTGCGATAAGATGATTCTGCCTAATAATGACTATATATACGAATTGTATGCCACAAGAAGATTCTATCTGTGAACTTTCTGCGTTAGGATGATTCTGCTTTAAGACTATTATGAATATTAAATGTCTGCCTAAAGATGATTCTAGCTTACACGATTATGCGTTTTGAACGTCTGATAAATGAGTGAATGCTAATTGATGTTCTGCGAAAGGAAGATTATGCTATTTGATGATATGCCAAATAAAATTATGACAATAAAAATTCTGCGAAACAAGGTAGACCCGATAATGAAAAATCTCTACTGGGTATAGAAAACGGTTTTTATTTTCAATATGGCATAATTTTTATCACCTTTTGGACATGTGAAGTATTTTATACAGTTAAAGATCTAACGTTTATCCCTAAATAAACACAAATATATCACACCTATAGTGCCTATTTACATATCATTTAGTGTTTCAGTACTGCCATTGTAGTTAAGTAAAGCATATTACAAGTACTCTTAATTAATTGATACTCCAGCACCGATTTCTCACACTTTAATAACATCGTTGATAGCGTACAATTACTTGCGCAAAGCAATTTAGAATGGACGCTTATCAAATCAGCTGTTACAAAACAGGACACGCCCGGGAATTTTTAACCTAGGACTTCGTTTTAATAAAGCTCTGGAAAACCGAATGCAATTTAAATGATCGAATTTTGTTAAGCTAAGTTCTACGCATATAACAACTTTTAAACGTGGATAATGCTATCCATTCAAATCCTGTACAAAAATTTTGGGCTCGTCCGGGATTTGAACCCGGGACCTCTCACACCCAAAGCGAGAATCATACCACTAGACCAACGAGCCGCCTGGAATCTAGGACGAATCCCGTGATATCCAGTCGGGAAGGGAGGTATCGATTTTCCCAAAGTCTATAGGGCTTACAGTTTTCGTTTGATGAAAATCGGGACAGAGAATAAGGGATAACACTCGCGTATATTCAAAAAGTAAACGTAGTACATTTTGTATCATAAATTATCATACTTTGGAAATTGAAAAGGAAACTCTGAAGATCATTTTATAATAATATTCCAACAATTACATACTCCTTTTATTTGCATTGTGTTGCATTTAAACTTACATGAGCAATTTATTAACCTAGTCTTAGTTGCCTTAGTTTTAACGTTTAACGTAACTAAAAATATTGCTGTAAAAGTAGTAAACACAAAAACTTCGGAAAATCTATTTATATTCAGACGCACAAGTACATTGTAAGTGTTTTCACGATAACGTTTTCCAATCCATGTAATGCATTTCAGCTGTGCAAACAAAGAACGAAAACACAGGTGTGACGTAAAGTAAACAGATGAAGTAGGTCCTTGATGGCTTTCAGATGCAGAGATTGTCTTTTCGGCCTAGCTGTAGATCCCAGCTTCTGGATATTCAGAAGTTGTATGAAAAGAAGTCGTTGATTGTGCGGTCCTTAAAATTCACAACCAAGTTATTTCCACATCTCTTTCTGTTTGGGAGAACTTCTCGTAACGATATTTTCTAGTCAAAACATATTGGACTAGTCAGACGAGACGAGAAATATATTTATTTATTTAATTCAGGAACACAAACAGTATAACAATGGATGCATTATCAATCTTAAATTATTACGTTATTAAAACAAAAGGCTGCTGTAAACTAAGAACAGTATTTAATGTATAGAAATCTTTTTGATTCTGCTACTAAAATTGCAGTATAAATGGCATTTGTTGCGCTTTTGTGCTACTAGCTAAGAATCATTAACAAAAAGAAAACGGAAAAACTCTAATCAAAAAGTCGCTTTATCCTTTAGCAAATGTGTGAACTAGGTAGTACAAACTACTACCTTATCTTCTAAATTTGTCTCAATTGTGGCGAGAATCCTTTTCCGTGTTTAGTTTTGGGGTATACGATTGAAATATCAGTTTACTTTGCAGTCTCCAAGTATAATCTAGCTGGACTAGACTAAACGGAAAATAAGGTTCTGAAAGTTTTCTTGTGATGAACGTTATGTTTTGGTTGTGGGTTTAGGTTTAGATTCGTTCTTGCGATATGTATGTGTTCCGGTTGATATGAATGAAGCTAATTAATTATTCTGTTCACTAAAACAGGGCCCGACCGGGATTTGAACCCGGGACCTCTCACACCCAAAGCGAGAATCATACCACTAGACCATCGAGCCGGCTGCACTACATTTTGAACTGAATGGCTAAAATAAAGATGTTGTTTGAGTATTTCAGCTGAGTAAATATCCTAACTAAAATAATATTTCGAATGGCCCGTTTTGAATTTACTTTATACGCCAATTTGGCGGTTCGTTTTACCTAATCCAGGTCAGGGTTTAACAGTAAACTTTTATGTTACTATGTACTGCATTAATATCTTTGTAACCATATGAGTAGATACGGTCGAGGACACTGCAGCCTTACCACTATTGAACGAAAATAGCTTGCACACACACACACAAAAACAGGCGTCACTTCAAACACAAGATGACGTGACGTGCAAGCAATTTTGGCTCTTAAACTGGTAAGGCGCCAATGTTTTATTTAAAAAATAATGATTAAAATTAGTTGACCGCATGGATGAGTATGCTAAGGATTGTATTTTTATATTATACTAATTTGAAGCTTAAAACGCCAACACAAAGTACTAGTAATTATCAGGATGCCTTCTGAAATGTGCTGATAAATGAGGTATAGATATTTGACAGCCTAAGGGACTGTTTCACAATGTCCTGTTGTGTTATATGTCCAACACTTCATACAAAATGACGTTCCATACTTGAATCGATCGTTGGGTAGTGTTTATTTTTCGATGGTGAACTATGGTAAAACAAGCTGTCAGACATTTTAAGCATGTATGAGTATGCTCAGTTTAAAGTTTAACTTGGTTTTCAGTTACTTATTGGATAAGTGATTCCCAGGGACATGACACTGGTTGCAGAGGTCAAACGTGAGTAAAATAACATCAGAACGAACAACCACTTATTTCCAATATTTAGTGGAACTACTATTAGCACAAACCGCTTTACCGTAGAATATGACTAACAATATGCCATTTGTACTATTGAAGAGTCAGACTCCCACGATACCTTTCTCCGTGTCAAAATAGCAACATTCTTATTCAACTGAATCCTATATTTTTGATCCTTATCTTGTAAAAGTTACGGTACATTTTACTTGTATTTAGGCCTTGTTGGAGGCAGTTGTAAGGTGGTGATGTATTAAATGGCTTGCGGTGTTTTCGAATCAAAGTCGATACGTTACGTAGAGACCACAAGTTTACGATCTCTGCGCGATTGGATGGCGGAACGTCAAACAGATAGTTTGGCATAAAACCCATCTCTGGGTGGATCTGAATGAGTACTGAGAAGTAACTCTTAGTCAGGGGTGGGAAACCTGAGGTCCTTGGTTATGAGAAGAAACGTGGACTTAAGTATAAGGAAGGAAAATTAAATAGCCATATTATACACCAACGTAGTAGTACTTACTGTGATGTCTTTTGTTTTGTACGAGTAGTAAGGTCAGTATTCTTATGTTTTAAATAGTAGACACGAAACCATTTTGGTGTTACTTTTGTGTTGTATTTTTTGCGTTTAAATAACTATGTAACATATGTTAGAGGTACATAAGGAACAAGGTATAGATCACCTTTAATCTTATTGCATGCATAGAATGAATGAAAGAAAGAAAGAAAAAGCATTTATTGGTAAAAGGACAGTACAAACACACACACATACGCACAACAGAAACAATGAAAATAAAGATAAACAGTTACAGAAATAATATGTACACAAAACAAAAACAAAAAAAAACAATTACACAAAATCGTAAGACAGTTGAATGCCAAGCAGTGAGTGCCAGACGCAATGTGTGTTGGTGACGTCTAGACCAAGAGCACCTCACTCAGCGTAAGCCAGGTCCCATGGAGGGGACAGGAGGACCTGTCACTGGTTTTCAGTAGGCCCCTGCCGAGTGAGGTACAGAATGCACACTAATAACTTCATGGGTGACAGTAGGGATTTTACGATGGGTATTGTTTACAAGAGGGCTTGAAATACAAAGCTTCTGTTTGTTTTGGTGGTGGAAATCTAGCTAATTAGTTAAGCCATACTTTATCAAAACAGGGCCCGACCGGGATTTGAACCCGGGACCTCTCACACCCAAAGCGAGAATCATACCACTAGACCATCGAGCCGCTTGAAAGTAAGTTTAAAAAATATATTCAAAATGTACTTTTATTATATTATGTTTACTCAGGTGTTCTACGAGTAAGTATTATAAACGTAATAAGTGTTTTTATTTTTATAAGAAGCCTTTAATCGGCTCGATGGTCTAGTGGTATGATTCTCGCTTTGGGTGTGAGAGGTCCCGGGTTCAAATCCCGGTCGGGCCCTGTTTTGAAATAGTTAAGATTTTAATTAGCTTCCAAAATAGTCAAAACATCAAATCGTATGAAGTACGTATTAAAGGAAATTTAACTTTCCACCATTCTTACTGCAGATATTTCAGTATCTCTGAAATGGATAACTTATTAATGAAATAAGATGTAGAAATAGTACATTTAAGGGGCTAATTTCATAACTATAAATTTCAAAATGTTTGTCATCCCTGCCTACGAGCTGGCGTCATATACGTTTCCGTAATTTGATTTGATGACAGAGAAATTTAAGCTGGGTGTACTACCAGCTGTATTAGGTGGAAACCATGTGGAAACTGACTATTGAAATGCAGTATCAGTAGTCCTACTACGAAAAACGAAATCCGCCAATACGATTATCGTTTTCTTGATCTGAACAATTTTTAGTATGGAATCCTTATTACCGAATTTCGTAGTAGGCCACCATTTTGGTTTTACTTTTGTTTTGTATCTTTTTCGTTATACTCGTATAACTAGTATGTTACATAATATGTCAGAGGTACTACATAAGGAACAAGGTGTATAATAAGCTAGATCTAACATTATTGCATGCACGAAATGCACTCAATATTTTTTATTTGGTGCCAATAAAAACTCTAGAGCCTTATACTTAAATTATTATTCATTGACCTGCTTTTATGATTTTAATCTAGGTATGCTATTGGTAAAAACAGGGATGTGCACAGACGGACTCCCTATATTTTGTCAGTTAAATGGATGTTAAAAGCTTCAGTTTAATGTGGTGACCATATGACAAGCTTTTAAAAGTATCCAGCTAATTATCTACTAAACTACCTCAACCAAAACAGGGCCCGACCGGGATTTGAACCCGGGACCTCTCACACCCAAAGCGAGAATCATACCACTAGACCATCGAGCCACATGAAGTTGTGTTGTAAGAAAATGTTCAGATTTTGCTCTTCTTGTATTTTGTTTAATCAAGTGTTAAGCGACGTGTATGTATTGTCAACGTAACAAGTGTTGTTATTTTAGTAAAAATCCTTTAACCGGCTCGATGGTCTAGTGGTATGATTCTCGCTTTGGGTGTGAGAGGTCCCGGGTTCAAATCCCGGTCGGGCCCTATTTTGAATTAGTTAAGATGCTAATTAGCCTCTTACTTGCCATAATGTACGGAATATGTTTAAATTCCAATATTCTAACAGCAGGCTTTCAGGACCTTATTTATCTCCAATTATTTTTCTGTATATGTATTTTAACATGTTTAACATAAGCAGCTATTGAATAATCTCGTCCTATGGCTGAGTGAAAATGATGAACCATAGATGAATATTTTATTTTGTTTCGATAAATGTACTACATCAATACTAACTTTTTCCGAGTTGGACTGGTTCCATCCACGATGTTCCGAGCTCATATTAAAATATTGAAAGCTCCGGTATTAGGAACATTTTCCGATTCGCTCCCGAGGGCTGTTCGAATTAAATTGAGCATTCGTAATATATTTCAACACAATAGAGCCGTACAACTCTGAACATTGAGGGCAGGATTAAGGGATCATTCTTAATGCCTTCAAAGAGTGGACAGGCTTCTTCTAGGCGAGCTATTTTGAGTGTGTTTAAGAATAATTGAGATAAAAATGTCTTCAACGCAGCACGGCAGTCGAGAACATGAAAACCGGAAACAGGTTAGCCGGAAGCGCAACCAAATATCATTATTGATACTGACAGTAGCTGTCAAAATAGTGACATTTACATACATTACACAACAGAAGTTTCATTTTTTTATATACTTCAACCCACTGCTGGGCAAAGGTCTCCCTCAACACCTTCCATTGGTCTCTGTCAGCAGCCAATGACACCCAATCTCTCACAAAGTTAGGCAAGTCGTCACACCACCTCTTTTTAGGTCTACCTCTTCCTCGGCAGCCGTCTGGTAGTATATATCGCGTGACGACTTGGGCCCTCTATCTAAGTGCATTCTGCACACGTGTCCCGCCCATTCCCACGCTTTGCTGTCTTCTCGCCAACGTCTACTATGCCAGTCATGGATGGTCAATTGGTCAAGTTACCAATTGAATTAAAGAAATACGTAGGTAGGTCATAGGAGCCCTCTTATTTAATTAACTACAGGGTGACTTTGTAAACATTGTCAATATTTTAAATTAAGAACCTACTCATGATTCATAATCCCTTCCACGTATTGAAATGAAAATCAATTGTTATAAAGTATCATAATATGAAACTGAGAAAAATCATAAAAAACAACTTTAGAAATGATCATTGCTTCAAATTAAACTAATAAGTTACAGTTTAAGACTGTAATAGATTTTAATAATTTACTTATAATAATGTTAACGTATCAAAAAATTTATACGCCTAAACGGAAATTGGAGTGATTATTCATAACAATTGATTTTCATTTTATTATGTGAAAAGGAATATGAATCATGTGTAGGTTCATAGTTTAAAATATTGCCAATGTTTTCAAAGTCACCCTGTATAAGTGTTTAATATTGATTTTTTTTTTAATTCTGGTACAATTTCCCTTTTATACGATGGATGAGTAAGATATTGTGTAACCATCCCTTCCTGAGTCCGTTCCTGATCTTCAGATTTGCCCGCGTTATTACATCACATTTGGATGAAAGCCATTGCAGTGCTGTGATACGATACTTGAATTTGCACCTACCCACAACCAGCTCGCTATATACTGAACCTTGCGTCCTTGAAATAGGGTCTTTAATGAGTGTGAATGTTGCCTTTTGAAGACACGTAGTATTGAGCCTATGAGTTCTGTGAACTTTGTCGAAGGCTGTTAAATGAGGTTCGGTGACATCGTCTCCTGTTAAACTTAATTCACTAACGGTAGTTTAGTTAAGTGGTAGGTATGTTTTGATTAAATAAATTAATGCAGTCAACGTAAGTTTGATCTTAAGATCTTAGGTAATCGCAAAGTTTGGTAGAAGTTAGTTTTTCCTTATTTACCAATAACAAATCAATGTTATGTTAGCTCAGGTAGGTAAATCCGCCGACCTTAAAACTCTGAATCTCGGGTTCAAATTCGGGTTAATCTGTACCCTTAGCACGAAAAACTATCGAATGCGTAAACGTATCGAGAAATGTCAAAATCCATATTAAAAAAAAATATTACTAGATTGATATTGCACTAGATTATTACTTTATGCACCGCCAGGGGTGCTAGTCCAATTTCCATACGAATTGACATTTCTCAATACGCTTACGTATTCGATAGTACTTCGTGATAAGGGGATTTTTATTTATAATAAAATTTTGATTTTATACGTACGGAGATGTATATGATGTGCATACATTCTGGTGACTACACTGCACTGGTGACTTTATTACAAGATAATCACCAATCATTACACTACATACAAAACATGGCGTACGTAAACAGTACTCGTCAGTGTATAACTGACGAGCGCTGTTTGGTCGAACTTACGACACTATACCGTACTTACAGCCTACCAGTGTTTCTGTAATTCGTTGTATTTCACCTTTTTATCTTCGCACTAATCGTAGAAACTCCGCTAATCTTTAACCATCAGTCTGTCTTGTCTTTTACCATTTTAACTTCGCACTAATCGTAGAAACTCCGCTAATCCTTAACCAGCAGTCTGTCCAACGTGACAGAAGCACGCAGCGGAAAGACGGCAGTTTTGGCACGGTCCCGCGAACACATTGCGAATGCATACGCCGACGGAACCCCAAATTGCTCACCGACTCGCCCGCCCATCATAACTCATATGCTGTTTGCGTTAGTTGAATGTCACCGGTCGCTGACGATTGGCGGGATAAGGCTTTCCCGAAAATTCCTAATAAAGTAGGCTTTACATTGGAGGTAAGTGTGGTGTGGTGACACTGACACTACTAAATAAGAAACAATAGTAAGAAATATACTAGTAAGAGATAGTCCAAAAGTTTTTTGCTGCTGCTGACTGCTGAATCAAAAAAGGGCCCGTCCGGGATTTGAACCCGGGACCTCTCACACCCAAAGCGAGAATCATACCACCAACGAGCAACGAGCCACTTGCTACAAACATTTCAATAATTAAAACTTATTCGGTAAATCGAGAATTTCATTCATAATTTTTTGTTTATTGTTTGTTCAGGTGTAGGAGTTCAATATATTACACATCCTGAAAATTTTCACCTGTTATTCATTTTATGAAAAGCCTACAAGCGGCTCGTTGGTCTAGTGGTATGATTCTCGCTTTGGGTGTGAGAGGTCCCGGGTTCAAATCCCGGACGGGCCCTGTTTTTGTCCAGCAGACTGCCCTCTATCAGAATAATAGTTTTGACTCTCTTAGTTTTACAGTAGTTTTGAGGTTGAATTCTGATTATCAGACCATGGTGGTGTTGAAATATAGACACATACTTAAAATTTTATGATAAAGGTATATTTTTTATCATTGTCATCTTTTTAGTCAATAGAGTCGTTTACTTGAACCTAGGTAGGCTTCAACAAATAAGTAGCACCTATCTTCTACATCTCTATTTTCCGCAAAACCCAGGTCCCAGACGATTCACAAACCTCCCGATTTCCCACACAACTGCAACGCTTTCATTCGCAGTGCATTTCAGTAGTAATTGTCGTAGTGTAAGTTATTCGCTGCTTTATTGCCCATATCAAGTCTGCGACGACAACGTTACTGTTACTCTGTTATTGTGCTCTGTTTGCGGAGTGAGCGAATTTTTATGTGAGGATATGTAATTAGCTGTGTGGTATCTTAAGAGGTTGATTATACACAAAAAGGTACTTATACATACGAGTACTAGTATATGTAACGTTTTCTCATCTGGTGCTTATGAAGCCGCTTTACACTGTAGTTGTAAGAATTTAGAAAGTTTGTTATATTACAATAGTTGTTTTTCTGAAGACTTATTACAAAATTATTAAAAATTTCAAAAGTTATGAGTAAGACTTTATTGTGGGGCCAATAGATAAAGTGTTTAAACCTACGTCCTAGTAGGTGGTTAAAAGAATTGCTTATGTTGCAATGAATTATAGTAACTTGGCCTATAGGTATGTAGTAATATTTTGGTACGAACTCCCCCACTTTTTTTGTTGCAGACAGTTTTGAACTTTAGTCACTTTCAACCTAACTAAAAACTGATTGCTCCCGCCGTTTTCCGTTTAAACATCTATTTACTCATTACTCAGATTACAATCATTAATTTAAATTCCGAACTAGGCCGTATTAGACGATCGTTGGCCAATCAGCACGCGCCAATCTGAATATCTGCGCTCATGAAAAGCTCATTTTCACAATGCAACGCGCATTCCCCGTATTATTTACGGTTGTGCAATAAAGTTGAGTGTATGCAAATGACACGGACGATTCTCCACAGATTCATCTTGTAAGTTCTCTCCGGGAACGACTACAAAAGCGTTGGGCAGCTAAAATGCCGCTGGTGCAAGCAAGTGCTTTGAAAGTTACCAGTAGAATTATTAATTTTGACTTTCTGATGATAATGTTTTTTCGCATTAGGGATTTTTTAAGTTCTTTATTTAGTTACGTAAGTCGTTAATTTATTGCCTGTATGGACGGGAGTCCAAGACCGTCAATATGAAGAAAAAAAATGTTGAGGGTAGTAGCCGAACTAAAAGTGACATTTCGAATTTAGTTTTCCTGTGACTTTGGTGGTACAGCGAACTCCCGTTCTGCTAGCTTATGTTCGCTTGCCATTTTAAACAAGAAGAATAATAATAATAATAATGTCTGTATATTATGTTATCATCTTTGCTGTGGATTTTGTAATACAAATAAAATAAAATAAATAGAATTATTGATCGTAGTCGTTACCCGCGCACTATTTAACCTGCACTAAAATTGCACAAATAATGTGATTGTAATGTGATTGATTAGGCGAAATAGCAGTTGTGTAACTATGAAGATTATACCTAAGTGTGAAATGTGTAAAATTTGTGATATATTGGAGTGCATCATAACTGCAATGTCCTTTTCGCTCAGTAAGGGTCATACAAGGTGAGTTTATATTTTAGTTTGATACGACTACATTATAAATATTTTTTTTACTCCTTTATTAACATCTAGTAGACAATCTTTAGTAGTTTTGACCGTTCGTTGTCCAGCGTCATTTTATCGGCGCATAGTTTTTACTCCGTGATGGCGCATACGCAGGCCGATTAGCAACATGTTCATAAGACGGAGCTGCAAGAATGCGGCCCGCATTGTTTCCCAATATTTTAGCGTTTTCAAGCCTATAAACTGAGAGCTCGACGCACTAGCTAGTGATGTTCCACGACGTATGGTCGTGTTGGCTAAAGGTGTTTTTGGATTTGACGTGAGGCTTCGGGGTAAAGTGGCCGCACCGAGCGCTCGTCACAATAAAAAAAACAAAATAAAATCTATTTTAATTAGATTGCACTGTGATTTGGATAATTGACGGACTTAATGCCTTAAGGCATGCCTAGCACTCAACCGCTAATCCATCATTAAATTTAGTATCAGATACCATGCTTTTTTAAATATTTATTTCCCGCCAGAAACATGATACTGTTTTTCGGAAATAAGCATGAATAATATGGAAATCAAGTGGGCGAGCATTTGTTGTGACTAGAAGCTGGCTAAATACTACTTATTTTCAGGTGACTTGCAACCAGTTTAGAGTTTACTATGTGCCTAATTTTACGGTGAAGATGCTAGTGAAATACTTTTTAAAGTATATTTCTTGAGTCTTGCTTGACCGTTTGACCCCTACCTACCATTTGCATCGGTACATCTCTAGCATGATCTCTCTGGTTGGCTTTTGTTTGTAACTAGAGAATAATTAACTATCCTGGGTAAGCACATATTCTTCATGAGCAATAACTTATAGTCCTTTGTGTGTCTTTGAGAATCAATTTGTATGAAAAGTCATATTATCGGCCCAATATTTTTATTGAAATATTTACAACAGTTTGTAAATCTTGAACATATCATGTTACTGCTAGAAAGACATATGTCTTTTTTGGTAATGTGATTTTTATAATTCGTATGTATTTTTTATATTATTTACACTTACATACAACCGTGTATAATAATTTTAGAAAAAGAAAAAAAAACTGTTATACCAAAAGTGTTGTCAGTACGATTTCAAACTCACGAAATCGATGCACTCCGATGATGAGAGGTAGATTTATACTCTGTGCTCACTATAAACTATGTCATCGGCCATTTTATGTGTTTTCACTCCGCAACTCTGCACAGCGTAATTTAATATCCGACTCGATATTTGCTTATTGGAAAATCGAGACATTTTGTGAGGCAACTCAACATTACGATCGGATACACTTGGGCAATTTGACATGCTTGTTAGAAATTGTGCGTTGTGTAAGTGTCGTAGATCGGTCACTATTTTATTTCTGCATTTCAATGTAACGAGTTTTTGTTATTCGCTACTCATGCCCCTCTGTTGCATTTAAGTACAACACACCATTTCAAAAGTGGGGATACTTTTACTAAATTAAGATGACTGAATAACTCTAAGTGGAATAATTTCTTCGAATAGAGCAGACGCGGAAGTCTCGACGTAGTTGGCGCTCGGAAAACGCTGAGACAAAATTGGTATTTTCGTGTATTTATTGATTGAGATGAATGTTTGAATCAAGCGTAAAAAAATACAAATATTTTTTAAGATTTATCAAAGATTTAGCTACGTAAGTTAAAAGAATATTCGGTGCAGCAGAAAATCAGAATATTGAAATTGTCTACGAAAAATGTCAAAAATCTTGCTTCAGACTTCCAGCACAGGAATAATAAGTTAAAAGTAAGTCATCAATAGTTAAGTGCTAAGAGTTTAGTTTCGCTACTTGCACTCTAAGTACAGTCGGCTTAATCAGTCAGGTATCAAACGACTCCCGGGAGTCGCATAATAATGGAATTTCTATTGTGTCTCGTTCACACATACTTGACGAGTTAAGCAACATGTATTACACTTTTAACCAACTTTTTATTGACATCGTAAAGTAGTTGCATTGTCAAAACTGGTATAGTGTACGGCGGTGTTCCCGAAGTAACCGCAAAGATCGATGATTTAGATGTTGATCTCATACATAAACTCTTAGGTTTTTGAGCATTCATATCACCCTCTATGATACATTGCGTTTATTCCATAGCACCGTAGTGTTTTTAACGTTGTCTGTGCTGATGATCTCATACAGATTCTTCTAGGTATTTGAGCATTCATATCACCCCCTATGATATTTAGCCCTTCCATTGCACCGTAGTGTTTTTGACGTTGTCTGTGCTGTATACGGTTCGGCACTCGTAATTTTTGTCTTATTTTCGCCGTCTATAGCAGGCCAGTCTATTGTGTGAACCGCGTAAACTTTCTGAATGTCATTCAATTTACGACTGACAACGTGATGCTGGACGGGGCGTAAAAAACAACCTACCTGGACCACACCTTCCGAGAATATGGAATTGTAAACGCAAACCATTGGTAGTTAGTTTACATTTGGCTAATGGGTAGGTTTGACCCTAAACTTCAAGAAACGGCGAAAAGTTAAGTTTAGGAATCAATGAGCGCATAACTTGTTTTGGTTACTGTAGGATACCTATTGGTATGGTTCAAATTAGGAGTTGGTGGTGTGACTCCAAATAAAAAAACATTACGTGCCTGTACTGGCTAAGCCACAGTAGCGTTTCCTATATTGGTAAGATCATCTCTTTATATAAAAAAATATGTATGTACTTTTCTGTCCTTTCTATTCTCTATGTGTTTTTCATTGTAGGTGTGTGTCTTATAAAAAATAATTCTATTCTATTCTAAAAATGGAAGCAAAATGACGCACACTTTTCTAATTAACCTACTTCCTTGTTACCTTGTCTGCTTCATTCAATAATGAATTTATGACGGATTATACTTCAATGGGTCAGATTTCACGCCAAATAAAACTAAACTGTAGTGATTCTTACGTCTCTATTAAAGCTAATACTGTAAACACCGACCACCCTTCGTGCTAGTATGGTACAAAAGGTTTTTGTTTTTTCTTATCCGGTCCATTGAGTCTTTGTAGAGGGCCGTGTGAGAAGTGACAAAGTACAAATTGTACTGCAAAGGCCTGTGACGTCACGGCTAATCCTTTGGGAGTATTTGCACGCATGTTCCGGAGTAAATTAAATAAAAATACACGTAGGTTTTTTGTAATGAGCTTTTGATACTTTGTTTTTAATAATGTTTTTCAACGAGTTCTCTTAAAGGTAAGCTAGATAAGCATTTTATTATAAAGCGAAGTACCTTATCAGATTGAACATTCTTCTGTGGAACATAATTAGCTCTTCATTTTGGATCAAAGTTTTTATATATATTTATGTAGGTACTGTAAGGGCTAAGGCTACTATCGGGCTCACAGGTGGCGGATAGTAAACGGCCACCAGATATGGTCCTCGGCCAAAGCGGCAGGATTACCAGAATGTACTAGGGAGTCTAGTAGGATGGGTTTCTCTATTAACAGCTGCAATATTCACTGACGATCCTGTGCCATGGCGAGTACGTGCCGCCACTAAATTAGCGGTCCCCTGGTGTTGGGTAGCAGCAACATTAGTACTGGCAGAAGGGAAGATATAGTATATCTAGAAAAGCTTTTGACTGGGCATTAAGAGGCGGGAAACCCCCGGTTCTTAAGCCGCGGTGTGGAAGGCAAGAGACACAAACACACTCGGCCTTACCACAAATAAATAAACAAGGTTTGAGCAACTGTTTAAATGTTATGCGGGTAAAATAACCTTATGTCATATGACTTGATTGACGTTGATTTTATACTAGCCATATTAAATTTAAACAGTGTTCAAAACCTTCTTTAATTATTTGTGGTAAGGCAGACTTTCTTTCCTAACTTGGAGTTTTTATACAAACATATGTCCACCGACAAGAGCCTAGCTTTCAATTTGATAAAAATAGGTACTGTAATTAGATAATTTATTTTTCATCAACAATGGAATTTGTGAGTCCATGAATGAAACATGGTGAACAGAATTCACTATTTGCACAGTCATGCTGTTCTTTATTCTAGTTATTTCAGTTTATTGTAGCGTGCTCCCATTGGTCTTAGGATTCCGTTTCTCAGAACAATCGTAGTTCATGATTGCATTGTCTGAGTTAAATGGTTGACTAAAAATATATATAGTATAAGGAACCTCATAGGGTTCATCTGTGGTAAATATTTTCTATGAATATACTTCGTTTGATAGGCAATTTTCATTGACACGTACGGTCTAAGTAAGACCTTACCACAATATTAACACTCATCCTTACTATGCCAATTGGTATTATAACTCGTATATTCCAAAGTTCTACTCTCTACTGGCTGCCTACCAAGGGACGTCGAAAGCGATGGCGAGACGGTTTGGACCAATACCGTGAAGACCGCAGGGACACGTGGGGTAGTTTGGGGGAGGCCTTGCCCAGCAGTGGGACAGTATAGGCTTGGGAAAAAAAATACTCTCACCCTGTTACCATATACTGCTTTAACCGCCTAAATTTATATAAACATTGGAATTAAAATGAATAGTAGAATGATAGAAAATCTTTCTTTTATGCAGCCTAAAGCGTCTAGTTTAGCCTAATGTAATAACTTCCTGAGCGCAAGTGGACCTAAGATTGCACTCTCATTTACTTTCAACAAGTTACCCAACGTATGTTTTATCACAGAACCTTCACACAAATCTACTCCCACTTGTTCCCATCTCTCATGGTGTTCTGAGTGGGAAGTAGGGGGAGGGGGGAGGGGGTAGTACCATCCCCGTCAATGGAAAGTGTGTCGTGGGTGAGACAGAGAGACGCCAGCTCTGTAGCGTACTATACATAGGACGATTTGTTTTCAACGGGTTTCGCGACGATATTTTTAGCGAATTGATGGATTTTGTCGCGAACCGTTGTTCTTCTTAGTTATTGCTGGTGCTTCTTTTGTTTTCGTCTGATAAGTTACAGTTACAATGAGGACGATGGCCAAACTTATTACACCTAGCAAGTTAGTAACACAAGGCGACATTGCTTCTCCTAGTGACGTCATTTACATACATTACATAAATCATGCATAAAATGGAACATTGATAAATAAATATAAATAAATATGCGCCAGACAGCACACCAATTGTCTGGTATCATGGTAAGGAATTGTCTTCCTTGTGTTACGAAGTACCAGACAACGATTATGACGGGG
Organism: Pyrausta aurata; assembly: GCA_963584085.1. Taxonomy (NCBI): domain Eukaryota; kingdom Metazoa; phylum Arthropoda; class Insecta; order Lepidoptera; family Crambidae; genus Pyrausta; species Pyrausta aurata. The sequence continues at coordinate 4,510,909 of OY757260.1, forward strand.
GCGTCTCCCATAAATACTTAAATACATATAACATCCATGACTTAAGTACAAATGTTCGTGCTCATCACACAAACATTTGCCCCTTGCGGGATTCGAACCCGCGACGGCTGGCGTAATAGTCAGGAGCGCTAACCAATACACCAAACGCGTCGTCGTCGTCAAAGGCAGGCCTTTTTGTCATGCCTGCTTGGTATTCTTACTACCAAAAAAAGTTTTTATTCACTAAATGATCTGACCTGATGTATGCACTATATTCATAACAAGTAGTCACTGATAACAACTATTAAGTATAGGTATTAATTAAAAATAGCAAACGGCATCAGCCTTAAATAAACATTCAGTAAAAACTGAAAGACAATGCAATGCACTGAATTTTCAGACACCATGTATCTAAAAAGAGAAGCTAATCCACCCACACATTTCAGGCGCGTAGGCGGAATCTCGTAGTAACTTGGCTCGTCATTCAAATAGGGGCACATAATAAGATAATATCTGATTCATTATGACTGCTCAATATACATTCGACTAACAGAATATGTTTCATTCTCCGTCCATAACGAATTGTGTTTACATTGTAAATCATGCATTTGTTACATTTTCGTAGCCATACTACGACGACTACGAAGAAATCATTGTGGGAAGAATAGACATAAGACTAACCAAACAATGCTTTATGTATTTTTGCCAGTGAGTTTGTTACTACTTAGAGAAGCTATGAGAAGCAAAAAATGTTTCGCAAAAACGACAAGATTGTGACGTTTTCCTTTAAATTTGAATTTCGAATTATGAATCTGTACTATGAGTTGATGACTGTGTCGTCAATTCATGGAGCACAGAATTTGTTCGTAGTGTCAGTTCCATACGCTAATAATAGTAGTTCCACGATTTTTGCCTAAAAGTTTTAGCTTTGCAATATATCCTATAAATACACCACTAAATATACCAATATAATACGACGTCCACCGACGATGGACAGACGACCTTGTAAAGATCGCAGGATCACACTGGATGCAGACTGCTCACTCGATGCGATCGGTCACTGTTGAAAATCGTGGGCATATGTCCAGCAGTGGACGTCCTTTGGCTGATAATGATGATGATGACCGAAACAACTTATGGATCGGATCCTTATTCTTCCATTATTATATGTACTACGTCTCACCTTTTATGGCTAGGCACTTTAAGCTAGATATATAACCATAATAGTCTCCCTAGCCGATTACGGTATTTCGATTTCGACTACGGTAGCCAGTCGCAACGACTAACCGACTGCGCGGGACATATTATAGTGCACAAGTGTGTGCGCAAACACAGGTGCACTCTCTATTCCTTTCACTCTCATAGCCCGATGGGACAGCAATCTGACACGTCCGGGGAGAGATCAGGCGCAGGACCAAAACGGCTTTACGTGCTTTCCGAGGCACGGGGGTGAAACACCGCCAACTTCCAAACTCCGGGCTTACCTGAGAATTTCTGAACAGAAAAACACACAACACAAACAACAACAAGTACATATTTTTGGCCCGACAAGGGAATCGAACCCGGGACCTCTGGCGCAGCCGTCGCTTTAAAATGCGAACCTCTAACCGCTGCGCCACCGAGGCAGTTAAACCATAGAACCATATACAATGCACGAAAGTGGAATAACTTTCATATATTTTGAAAGTGCGACCTAATTTACCTTTCGCTTCAACCGCAGGATTTTCTCACAGTCAGTATGTATTGATGAAATCTGCCAGATTTTATTGTTCATAAATATCACGGCAGCATTCGCTTCACGTGGGCTTCGTAAGGGGAGTTTCACAGATTTTCCAGATCATAATTCGTGTTGTGGTCCCATTTTCCGGTCGAGCAGAATTGTCATTTGGCTTACAATTTTGTTGTGTAAAGGAAACGGGATTAACTTGTTTCTGTTTCATGTTTTTATTGACTTTGCACTTTATGCAATATTGGTTCTACTAATTTTAGGGTTGTACCTACAAATCAACTCATCAAATTCTAATAAAAGTCTGATATTTTACTGCTAGGGGCGTATTGCCATCGAGCTTAATCTATTCTAATAATATAATACTACAATGATATTCATATTAATTAAATATTAATATAATGTATATATGTATTGTATAATATTATTATATTATATAATATTATACTATATAATATTATATTTATATAATATAATAATATTTATCGCTATATCAATTGCTTATTTTCAGTCAGAGAGCAGAGCTGCTTAACTGTGAAAGCAACATTCATTGCAATACGCACGCTGTTCCCAAAAATAAATCATGACGCAAATACTTGAAACTTCATTACTCGTAAATGGTAACTTCGTTTTTATGGTACAACATTGTATGGTACTAAACTAGACTGAATTCAGCAACAACGTAATAAGTAAAGTGTCGTCATATTTATGATGTTTGTAAGCTACTCTTTGAATTGATACTTCCAGACGCTATTCCGAGCTTGTCCGTCACTTTGTGGTGGTTACACTGGCGCTTTTTTACATCAGCCAAAAGGTCCTTTATTATACACGCCGATTTTTGATTAACGATGTTTATTTTCAGAAAAGCAGAATATTTCAGAAGACTGCTACAGTCCTGGAGGCCAATTCTCCTGCAGTTCGTATAACAAAACAGTTCACCGATCGAATTTTCTTTTTCAAAGAAAATATTTTATTGCCTTATTCGGGTCATGATTTCTATGCATTTTGATTTCTTTCGTGCGGTAGTTTTTGTTGCGTGGAAATATTACTTTATTTTTTCGGTAAAACAGTGATACTCGTAATTGAATTACCGCACGAAATAAGTTCGATCATGCGAGAATCGATCTCTTGCTAGTATTAAGTAGACTGCTGCATTATTAAGTTCACTTAGGTAATAATTTAAGCGCAGATTAGATGCGTAGATTCTACGCCAGTAATGAGAGCCGGAATTTCAATAATTATTTATCATAGTCCAACACTTAGCCAATAATTGCTTATTCAATATCCAAAGTGATATGTATATCATGTTGGTGGTACGTATATCAACTTCACGCATCTTTTATATTCAGTAATTGTTCCTCCTATAAAAAATCTGTCATTGTCATCCTCAAAATTTCGGTGATGAAAAATGCCCCAGTGTGGGTAGTTGCTGATTATACCCAGAAAACGCGTGGCATCATAGAGATTACAAGGGAATGTATGCCATTGCTAATCCTCTATATTGCGCCATAAACTGGCTGGTTACATTATTTTTGTCACCCTTAACCTTTGCGAGATAGTGTTCGGTCAGACAAACGGGGGTAGTGATGCGAATGCGAAGCTATTGCCTGGGCTGATCAACGACCTTGAAATAAGTCATGGTATCGATAACTTTGAACTAACAGTAGTTAGTTTAGTAACTAGTAACAGTACTAGCGTATGGAACTGTAGCCAGGAACAAACTTTCGCCATGATTCGACGCCACTTGGCATCAACGCATACAAATTAAATATTCAAATTTCAGGTTAAATTTCAAATTATATATTCATGTTTCAAATTTCAAGGAGTACACAATCTTGTCATCGAGTTGCGACACATTTTGGCTTCGCATAGCTTTTTTACTGGTTAATAAAATGATTTTTTTGAATTTCTAAATCTATTCAGTAGTTTTTTCGTGAAGGAATAACAAACATCCACACATGCACACATCCATCCTTACAAACTTTCGTGTTTATAATATTAGTAGGATTCTTAGACACTTTTATTATCGTTTATGTTTTCTAAACATTCCATCGATGATTTCTCCAGTTCGCATCCTTACTACATTTGGTCACCCACCCACGCAGTGTCCCGACGTTTGGCTGCCTTCCAGGACATCTTTTCATTCATGTTTTCCACTTTTATAACGTTCGTTTAGTATTGTAAAACTGTATCGATTCTCGTATCGCCATTTGGTATACCCACCTGATTTGGATTGCAACTTGCGTTGGAAACTTAGATCGTTATGGGGTCTGGAATACATACTTGTATAGGTAACTTGAAAGCTTTATGGGGAAGAAGAGAAAGTTGTGGTTTCATGTAGGCGTTAGATTTTACCGTAAGACTAATTCGTGATCTTTAAGTAGAATTTTCACTTGTTTGTTTCAGCTCGGATCAATGAAATACTCGTATCCTCGTGCTTTATTCTTAAGAATTCTATAGAACTTAAAAACTGACTTCTGGCATAAATTCACGCCAATTTATTGAATCTTTCCTCTTCAGATTTTTAGTAACAGACTTTTCAAATCTACTCCTATCGTAAAAAGTATGAATTTCTTTGTTGTTGTAGAAAGAGTATAAGTAATCGAAATATCTACGTACGACTCAGCATCAAAACTGCCATCAGATAACCAGTAAGATACTGGTCTCTTCGAAGTCATTTCTGCGTTATGTTTATTGCAAATGAGATCTTGTTTTACTTGAGATTAGAGAAAAATAGAAGATTAAATTTAATGTCTGACCTTTTACATTTTGAGATAATTTTTTCGTGTTACGCTCGCTTTCTGGCTGTCGTCCAAGAGGTTTGACGTAGGTTGAGCGCGTATTCATAATCTAGTTTTTTGTTCCACTAGGATTTTACTTATTTCAGTATATGAATATATTTGCGAAGAAAGGGATGACATAGGAAAATTATACTAAGTAAGGGGACTTCGGATTTGTAAGGAAAAATAAGGCTTAGGAATAACATTATCTACCTAAGTATTACCTACAGAAATACAAAAGTACATCGAAGTTATAGGTAAACCGCTTCATTGAGACTTCGCCTGCGGGGTACAGGGGTGCGGGCGGAAAGATGAGAGCGGGGAATGTAAGGGGTGCGGGCGGCGGTGATACACAAGAGACGAAATTTGCCGTGACAGTTCTTAAGATATGTGACGTCAGTGGTCACAATAGTGGTCGTCAGTGTCGACACTTTATAAACATTACATAACATAAGTATTGGAAAAAAATATTCGATTCAATACAATTACACCAATAAGAGTTAATTAATTCTAAATATTACAATCCAAAATCGTGGATTTTGATCAATAAATAAAATGGATTTTTAAAATAAGATCGATTTTTTGGCAAAATTAAAAACTTCAAATAACATTCCCTGGTAACTTTTGCGACTGTTTTGTTTGAGAGTTTTATCGAGTTCATATTCATATCTAGTTCATATTCCACTGAGTTTAGATCTATATTTTATTATTTAATATTCGTATATATTTAAAGCATTTATTTAAACACTGTTATATAACAGTGTTCAAACGGTGGACTTAATGCTAGAATGATGTAAAATAGAATTTTAAAAAACACGACAAAAATACAATAATATAGATTTTGTGTCCGAATATACTGCGACTCATCTTCAGACTTCAGTCAGACAGTATTATCTTGTGTACTTCTGTCAAAGCGTCCGCAACTGTCAACAGATGCTATCGCTACCTGTGTAGCGAGCGTACTGAATTTTGAAAAGAATGTGCCCGCACCTCTCACAAGCCTCGCTTTCGCCTCCCCCCGCGCCCCTGTACCCTGCAGGCGAGGTGTCAATTTCGCGGTTTACCTATAATAACTATATAATAAGTATTAATTTATTTGCCATTAATATAAATGCCAAATAATCAATACTTTTTATATAAATTAGGCTAATCCAAATATATTTTAGACTTAAATAAAGATTTGAAAGACACCGTATTTCTTATCTTGTGTTGGAAACTGAATGTGAATACTTTTTATACCTGAATGCCTGGAGCTGAATCAAAACAGCACCTGAAGAATGGAAATGCAAAAGAGGTCTAGTTAGCAAATGAACTGAGCTACCGCACTGATTAACTGTATCAGCCAGTCTTAATTTTTATTTTTTTTATGTAGATTGCCAGACATTTAGCCACTATCGCACCTGATAGTAAACGACAATACGGCCTAAGATGGACCATGTTATACTCGTACAGCCTATTTACTTAGTCTCTACGAAAACGTCCTTAATATGTTAATACTAGTTGCTAGAGAAAACCTTTAGGGCAGTTATTTTTTTCTTGATTTAGAGCTTAAGTAGGTAGAGGAAAAGAAATCTCTTACGAGCAAAGGTATTTACAGGGGTTAATTGTAGTGATACACTACCAGCGTACCTACATATTAAAATGATCGACCACGCGGATTTCGTCTATGAGCTTTAAAGGGTGGATCATACTATCGGGGTCAATCTGCTATGACATGACCGTATGATTATACAACCTTCAAAATCCGAATGAGCTTCTTCTAGGTGTGGTCTCTGCATAAGTAGTATTTTTTCTTTGCGACGCTTTTTTAGTCAATATTCAATAATCAAGAGCAAATCCGGCGTAACTATAAAAATTTGGACTGTCTGTTCTCACCTACCTATGCCAGCTCGTCGGCCCAACGAATTCAATTTAAGCGGGCTATTGGAAATTGTGTTTTAACATTTCGCTGTGTATTATTTTTCGAAATCGCTGATGTTGCACCCATTCCGTTCATTCATTCGTTCAAAATATTGATGAGAAAAGTTTTGGTCACAAAAAATGGATACTGAGCACTGTGTAGGCGGGGGTGGTGTAAAACATTCATTTTATTGTAACTAGCTGCAGTCGTGTTTTGTTTTTTGTGTGATTTGGTATAATCGATTCTATAAACATAATTTTATTCGAAACAACTATCTTAACGACAGGTGCTTAGTGACTTGAACACCTGTTTCAGCTACCTGACTTGCCAACTGTTGAACATTCAACTGTTATCAATTTCTTTATGAAGAGAAGTAACTTGTAAATTTATTATAGTACAAAAACAAATATGTTGCTATGTTGCTTGACTATTATTTTACTTTGTGAAATATAGTAGAACGTACGATCAGAGAAGGTGTCGTAATTATGTCGAACTAAGATTTAGCTTTGTTCCTTGCTTTAAAAAAAACAAGACAAGTAAATAAACATCACCGTAATAAAATCATGTAAAAGGAGAATAATAAGAAGAGTTACAAAATATTATGATGTAGAAGTATGTTGTCGTACGAACCGGGAAGCAGCTCGATGCAAACACGTCGATAAAACTCGCAAAAATCGAATTATACGCCCCTTAACGCGATTTGTCTGGAACACAGACTACTTATGCCAATAAACGTCCTGATTTCTATGTAGAACTATACGCAGAAAAGAGAAAAAAGAAAAGAAAAAGATGAAAAGAAAAAAAAACCTTAAAATGGTAAACCTAGTAGGTAGGTACAGTTATTTGTCTTTTATTTACTTCTTTGAAGAATACTTGTTAGTAGGAGTATTAATGATTAGATGTGTTTTCAAAAATATGTCGGAAATATTGAAGAAGAACTATGCTTCAAATAAACACAATTTTGCAAGCATTGCTAAAGCAACTTAGTAGAAATTATCGTGAAATGATAAATCAGCCAGAAATAATAATAATACCAGACACGACCGCGCCGTACGTTACCGAGGTAATTTCGGTATCGCTACTAAGCCCTCGTAGCGCAGTGGTGCCACCACTTCGCTACGAGCGCCTCACCTCGATTTATTAACTTATCTTTATCAAATCCCACCAACCCAATAAGTGTCTCCTCCACAGAATGGAATGCGCAGTGAAGCTGTTGCGAGGAGCAGCACACTTCGGTGTCTGCTCTGATGAAGACCTGCTCGTTCTGAGTCAGCATCAGCCAAGCGAGTTTAGAGTCGTCGCCACGCTGAAGGATGTGAGCAGAATGCAAGGTAACGACTTTTCACCGGAAGAGAAGAGGCTTTTAGGTAGCTGCGCTACTTCATTTTGATGCCCCCGTCATTATTTGTGGACTAGTTAAGTTAAGTTTAACCTGTAAGCATCCCATTGCTGGGCAAAGTCCTTACCTCAAGTATGGGGTAGTATGAGCCATTCTCCACAACGCGGGCATCGTGCTCTGGTATAACTTTAAAATCAAAATCATGATTATATGAACTTGTTACCATAGAAAGTTGTTGTTTGCATTTGTTTAAAGTAAATAAATGCGGTGTCCATTGTGTTAAGTTCTCTGTAGGCGTGAGCATGCAAATGTCACTAAACTACGTGAACTGTAATTGAAAGGAGTAAGGTATATTTTGCTTCAGACAAATCCGAGGGCGTGTTTTAATTAAGAATCGATCTGGATTTGTTTTTCGCTTCCATTTCGGGTTCAATAGGCAAATTGAGAAGTCTGGAATTCTAGAGTCACACAGTTTTATTTTGATTTGTGTTTTGGTATAAATGAAATAAATATTGGAGGATAAGTACTTTAATTGAATAGAATAGAATGACTTGATTATTTATTTGACACACAATAAATAAAAATAAAAGATATTAAAATAAAAAAAAATAATTGACGGAACAAAAACACAAAGCCTCAAGGTGTGCCAAAAAGGACCCCGCTCAGTATAAGTCGTGACAGCAGATGGTAAGCATGCCACGACACTGATTTTCAGCGGGAACTCTTGCTAAGTGCTGGGTGTAAAGACACACTTGAGTGAATAATCTTAAAATTAACAATTAAATAAATAAAAAATACTTGCACATAATGTATGCAACAAGAAGACACTTGGCGCCCGCCTTTACCACATGTGGGCTATAAATTTTTATACAGAGTAGTAGGGTGTCGGCAAACAGGATAGAACTAACTGTATATGTAAGCCTCAACTCACGAATGAGATGATATGAGCCGTTCTCCATCCACCACGTGGGCTCAGAGCTATTTCATAGAGGGGTGCAAGGTAAGGGAACAACCTTGCTGTCAGATGTAGGTACTCAAGCCGCCCATAAGGCCGCTGACTAGGCTAAGTGACTTACTCGTATATCAATAGATATAAGCAACATAAACAAGTATAGCAAAAGTAACATGACACTTAAAAAAAATATTCAAAATTCGTCTGAATTAATAACTAATAGTTCTAAGAAGAAACTTTAATTTAATCTTAATTTGACACAAATAAAAAATATTCAATGTTTACTTTAGAGTAATTTAATTTGCATTCAACTTTATTCCAAGTTTGTTTAAAGAATCGAAGAAATAGATTTTGTTGCCACAAAATAATCATTTGACCGATTCAATTTTAATTAACACAGTTCTGTCGAGTTGTTCCGTATAAATATGTGTCTAGTTCCAATAATTTAATATAGAAATTTTACATATTACAAGCAATAAAATATCCATATTCAATTTCGTATTTACAAGTTAATTTTTCAAATAACATAGGCGAAACCTCATGCAGCGAGGTAGTTAATAAATAAGGCATGTAATCTTATTCATTGATATTTTTTAGAGTTGTTCGTAATGAGGTTAAAAGATTAACAGCTAACCTATTAAATTTTCTCCACGGCTTATTACGTATTCATTGTTATTCCAAAATTTATCTAGGTATCGATATTAGATTAATGTTTATTTATGGAAACGAATCAAATGAATGTGGAGAGTATTTTTGGAGTAGTTAATTTTACGATAGCCGGATCGAAAGGGTGACCACTTTTTTACTTGTGGACTTTGAAATATCTTCGTAATAGTATGCAGTGTATCAGGAAATGATTTTTCAAGCTAAATACTTGTATATGCTCAGATGATGGTGGCCACAAACTTTTAAAAATCATGAAGAAATATAGTCTTTGCAATAAAGTAGGAAAAACAAAGAAATTAAAAACTTGGAATAAAAAACGGTTAGTACATCTTTCTTTTGGCTTACGAAAAGAAAATTGCACTGCAGTATTGCGTTGATTGATACAATACGTATTGTCCCACCAAATATCCTGGATAGAATGATATCCATGGTAACCCTAGGGTAGTACAACGGGGACCAAGATAAGTCGTATACCTCCGACCAAGCAAGGTGTTTAAACCACATGAAAGCTGCCGTTCGTTCGTCAGTTGGAACGTTGGTACCAGTCTAGCGTAGTGATTGATGTTATGCCCCATGCGTAAAATTTTTATGTCGCCAATCAATCAATGTTAATTCGGTGTATGAAGACGAAGGCGACGAAATGCTGAGACTTGGTACCGGTCTTTATACTTTAGCTCTAGTCTTATTAGTATGGGGAACGATCTTCGCTTTATCAGGTGCCGCATTTTATTTGATACCCTCCCGATTACAAACAAATATTAATGAATAATTACTACATTTAATTTTAAATTTATAAAAAAATCTGCTGTACAGATTTTCATGAAACATGGCTTATAGTGTTCTTAACAGTCGGGACAAAATTATCTATGACACAAAAAAACTAAACCTGTTCATCCGTTTTTGAGCTACAATACTTGCTACGATACTTCGGCTATAATTAGAACACCTCTCTTTGTGCGTCGGTAGTTTAAAAAACCGGTTAAGTGCGTGTCGGACCCGCGCACTGAGGGTTCCGTGCCACCCTTAACTGAATTCAGGGTCCACTTACTGTCACTTAACGAAAACATCACAATATATTGCGACGGCAAAAATAACTTTGTTTTTCATAGTGTTTGTATGAAAGACAAAGTTATATTTGCGGTTGATAAAAATGTGCAATATCTCAAAAACTACTGGTTCGATCTCCTTCAAACCAATTTTCGTTGCAAATTTTTGTTGAGATCTACATCATATATTTTTTTCCAAAATTTTCACTTTCTTAGTTCAAAAGTTAGATGGGGGGGGGGGGGACGCCCATTTTACCACTTTGGAAGCGTCTTTTACTCAAACGTTAGACTTTTAGAAAAAATGGTTTTAGAAACCTCAACATCATTTTAAAAGACCTATCCATAGACACCCCACACGCATAGGTTTGAGTAAAAAAAATATTCTAGGTTTTAGTTTCATGTATGGGAGCCCCCCCTTAAATATTATTTTTTCTTACTTTTTGTATCTGAATCGGAAAGCGGTAAACAAAATACACCTATCTACCAAGTTTCAGCTATGTGACGTTTATAGTTTCAGAATAAAGTGGCTGTGACAAACGGACGGACAGACAGACAGACAGACTTGACGAAACTATAAGGGTTCCGTTTTTTGCCATTCGGCTACGGAACCCTAAAAAGTATTTTTATTTATTTATACTTTGTGTTGTGTGATTGATCGCTAGTTACGCATCTTCAAGTATAATGATGCATGCTAAGATAGGTAGCCAATACTTAAATTAAGAAAAAAAAGTAAGAAGAATTTATTTGCTTTTTTTAAATCATGACTTTCACATGAAACTATCCAATCTTCGGAAAAGTTACCTTGGAGTGTCAGTGCCCTTGTTCCCAATAAAACAAACATTTTTAAGGCACTGCAGAGCTATGATTATGGAAATTTATTAACGCCAGTATCTTTATGAATAAATATGTGCTTGTTCAAGCGTTACAGAAACACAAAAGAATGTGAACTCACGATAAACTTGTAGAGTAAGATGGCAAGTTATATAATATATTGCTATATTATTTTAGTATATTATATCTTTTTAAAAACAGTAAAATGTCCTTTGAACAACTTTCCCACTGCGCGTATTAAAACTTTTTTTTTGTATTATCGTAACTGTTGACTTCGAGTAGTGTTAAATGTTTAAAAGGTAAGTAACCTAAGCCATTTATATCGATTAATCTAACATATTTTCGTAGCCTCCATCCATTTAAAGTTCTCAGAATGATTCATGCCTAAAATAGCTATGTGTTTTACAACGGCTATTAAGTTCTAAAACAAACATTCACTGAGGATATAATTATTAGAAATTATCGCTTGTTAAACTGCGAAAAAACTTTTTGCAAAGCAGTACAGTCGAATGGAAAAATCAAATCACAAAGAAATATTCCCGACCCCCAACACGTATAGGTTGACAATTATTTTAGGGTATTTTTTTTTGTTCTAAAATAGTAGATTGTTATACAAGGGGAGAAAGCGACCCATTTCACTCGAGATGTTTCTGGCGCTCGAACGAAGTGAGAGCGCCAATAATTCGAGAGTGAAATGGGTGCTTTCACCCGAGTTAAACATACTATTTTTCATTTCGACTTTGAGGAAAACATTAAATTTACAAAAGTGGTTGTAGATGTCTTGGTGAGGTATTATGTAGTTCAGCGAGAAAGGAAAACTCAAGTTTTGAACAAAATATGACAGTTGATTTACAGTACTAACAACACCTAACACGATTAGAATGAATAACGGCACGAATACATGAAAACAGAGTACAAAAAAGCAGAAAATATCAAATAATTAAAATCTTTGTAAAGAATATCGATCGTTTTTTTTCCACAGATAATAATAGAATTCAAAAATAATTTCTTTTTTTTATAAAAGTTTTAACAGCTTTGGACGAATCCTTCCTGAAATGACACTGACAATATAAAAAAATATCTTAGCATTATGGCGGGAAGCCAAATATTTTAATTATTAATTGAATTAAAATTAGAAATTGTATATTTTTTTATCAACGATTATACATAATACCTACACAATATGATTTTCAATTTATAGTTAAGCAAAAATGTATGTTATTTTAATAACATGATGTGACTCAATTATCTTTGGTCCAAGCTTTGACTGCAGGCCTTGACTCTATGCCATGTCAATTAAAACTAAATTACTTTCCACCCTAGGGATGGATAAGCTATTTTCCACCCGGCTATCTACACAGGAAAGTTATATTTTCCGAACAGGAGAGATGAAAAAAGTATTTTCAGTTTCAGACTTTTTACAGCTAATTCGTAAAACCTCGTACATTCTGCCTTGACCGTCTCTGTAATTTTGTTTGATGAAACTTTACATAGATGAGCCGTAGCTTTAAAACGCGGCACCTTAAAGCTGTTTTTTTCTGTTGACTGTTCGACCAATAAATAGTAATCATAACTGTTTTCTACGAACCTGATCTAGTTCAACCACCGTATTTTTTGTGCATTTTTTGCCATCACCAATATTTGTGTTCGTGTTTTTGCGCACACGATAATCTCTAATGATATCGGAATAATGGATGATTAATTTTTACAATGAGCTTTTTAAGTTCGGTTTCCTCAATTCTCAGACCTTGATTAGTCCAGATGTTCAGATACATAGAGCTAAGAAAAAATATTTTAGTGGATTAGAATTACGAATGATTGTTTTAGAGAGTGTTACAGGAAATAATCCAAGGTTGCTGTTTAACATATCTAATTTAAAGATTAGCAGGCAGGTCAATCGATTCTTTTGTTTTGTATATTAGTATAAATTGGAGGCTGAATCATGCTGAATGGCTTATTGGATAAGTGAATTTAATCAGAACAATGCATGACATAATATGAATGAAACTCTATGTAGGTATATTTTTTTGTAATAACCACAGTTTTTTTTGGTAATTGCAGTGTCGTGAAAGTATTAAAGTATTTATTTCATACGTACAGTGTTTCGTACATTGTTTGCCAAATTAAAACTTCTTCTATTATGGGTCATTTACTCACGCTTTTAATTTTTTTATACCATTTTCTTTCTTAATATTTACTTATTATGTCTTCATAAATTCAATATTTGAATCATTATTACTTGAAAACCAAACAAACCAAAGAGCCAATTTTTTGTGGGAGGAAACTAGCAAATTCCCTCGCTGTAAGCTATTTTTACTTGGTACCACAATGTACCTCACAACCTGTATGTAGCTATATTTCTTTGTTATGACATCATCATCAGTTCCGTTAACAACCTAAAAATTTTCCCTCATTTCACAATAAGTAATATTTTAATCAATCAGTGAAATGTGTACAACAAAACTACCAATTATTTTAAACACATAACATTTGCTTTTCAATGTACAGTAGCGACATTTATTACACTCTTAGTATTTACAACAAATGTCCTTGTAGTCTTGTTTAATTAAGTTAAAAGAATAATGAGATAAAAACCGATCCTTGTTTGAAATCTCGGATTACCAATTATATTATTTGTCTCCATAAATTACAAATACGAAATGACTTTGCTCAGTATTTATTAAAGCAATTGTCTTATATGTTTATTTTCTTTAGGGTTCGCATTGACATGAGTATGATTGATTTTAGCTTTAACTTTTTTTGCGGCCACTCCCAGTATGTTATACGCAGATTTATAGTAGATTTCACCCTAGTGATGAAGAAAGAGAGTAAGTACTGTTCAAGTAGATAGAAATAGTATGCATTTGTTTAGTTTTCATATCAATCGACAGATGGCGTTGTTCCTAGTTACATCGCGATAAAACTGTGATTTTCCGGGTTAGTATATAGAAATAGTTTTGAGGAATCAGTAAACCTCAGAAAATAATTTAATTGATTCTCCGGGAAGTAGCACCACAAGGGAGCGATCATAGAGTTTGGTTAGGTACTTTATTTATACAAATTTACGTCGTCCAAATATTCGTAGTTTCAAGACCGCATAACGCAAGCGGCACGCTGTCTGCTGGTTGCGTTTTTTATCCGCGAACAGTTCAAAGCAAAATCATTAAATGATTAGGATTCGCACAATGGCTATAATCCAAAAGTACCACAGCATAAAAACAGCACAAGAACATACACTTTTGATCTTCATCAACCTATTTCTACCTTAGTGGCTATGATAGAAGATGTCATTGTGAGATCGTGTGATGTCTCGTGGTAGGTTTAACTGTAGTGTGCACATGTACCGTTTTTTTGTGTCCCGTCAAAGCACAAAGAAAGAGTTATTGATGGTGCGATTAAACACGATGAGTCTAAGCTTTATATTAGCAACAAAGATGCTAATTAATTATCCGACTTAACTGCTTGTCAGTCTAGTCGGCTAGTAACAGTGATAACAGTTACTTTGTGACATAAATTTTACGCTTGTCTATTTTAGTCACACCTATTTACATTTACTTTAGCATTTTGTTTTGACTTTTCATCTTATAAATAACTTAATATCGCCATATACATACATACACCTACGACATTAATTAATTGTTCAATAATTACTAGTAAAAACAAGGTGCAAACAATCATAAATAAAAACGCATTTCATCGTAATTTAAACACCATTGTTATTTAAAAGCTGTAATTTTTGTAAGGGTGCGTCAAATAATAAAATTTGTGGATCGGAAAATTTTGAATGGCGTCGTGTGCGCATCGGACTGACCACAATACTATAGTGAAATATTGTCGAATTGACGTGTATTGTGACAATGATCGTGACTAATGCAATTTGTCGCATTGTAGGGGACACGTGACAAAAATATTCCTTTGCACCTTGAAAGTGAATGCGGCTTTATAATGGAATTTGTCCTAAGGGCCATCATAGAATGAACAGACTTTTTAATGTGTTGTGCTTGTACTCATTTTTTTAAATTTTGCAACTGTTGCAGAGTATTCATTGTGTTTTAATTTTAACAAGCAACATTTTAAGATATAGCAAGTCTACATCAATATCTTACAAGTGCAATATAATAATATTCAGTTTACATAGTAACAAAACATAAATAAGAAATATGTAAGCGCAGAATTAACACCACATTGGCAAAATTTTTACATGGGAAATCGGATAACTACCTTCACTCAGATCTATGAATACATTTTGAATACCGCTGCCATATCCATAGTTGGATTGGAATTACTGGGAAAAATATAATTAAATTCATGCCCTTACATTGTCTGTTGGTGATTGTCAGTTTTACAAAAATAAATTAAAAGTTAAGTTTGTCGAGTCTCAGTTTTAGAAGGTATAAAAACGCGCAGTTTGTAAACGCCCTTATTTCTTCTTATAATGGGCGCCCTTAACGTTATATTTTGGCATTTAGTCCCGATAATAATAGTTGGATTATTTGAATGATCCATCAAATCCATCCGCATCCGCATCCCAATTCCAAATTTAACTAAATAGTAGCAGAGTATCATTTGCAATGTTCTCTATGTGTCGTTTCTGGCCAATTATTGTCCATTCCGTGACGAATTAAGTCGTCGATTTCGTTCGGAAATAGAGCAATTTGGCGGGAATTTATACGTTTCCTATTTATTTAGTGTGTAAGTTGGTCATTTTGTGTGACGGACCCGAAGGGGAGTGAATGGTGATGAATGGGCAGCGGTAGGTAAATCGATTAGTGATTTGCGAATTGGGAGGTCGCTATTCAATGGTGTGTCGAAATCGTCGTGAAATGTAATGACGGGTGAATTTATAGCATTAAGGGGAAATTTAAACGAAATTAGTTTACTGTCTATTGTTAACAGGACAAATTCAGTAGTTAGATGCTATTTATGTTCTTAAAAATATTTCCGTAAAAGTAAAGCGATAAGTTTTTTTCTACGATAAAGTCTCTAACATTAAGAAACTACAATACAGTTTTATTTTAATTGTTATTATCAAGTGTCCTACTTTATAATTCATCACAATACTTAAATTATTCTAAGAAATAAATAAAATATATTAGCATACAACAAACAAACGTATCTCTATGGCATTCTCTTCGAAGGGACAATGGGCACGTGTGGTCTAGTTACATCATGCATTGCTCTATTAAAGTGAGAATCGTAAAACTCCAATTGTGCATTTTAATATGCGAACGAGTGTTTTAGTATTGCCACCCGCAAGAATACTTTACGGACTCGTTCTTGCAGTGTGCTCTCGTTATGTAGAAAATAGTGATCTATCTAAGCTACTGATATACTATTGCTCTTTTTCGTTTATTTTGGATACTTCCTAAGGCATACTTGGTTATATAGGACCTATCTGGATCTTAGTAGATAGTTTATTAATAAAGATTCTGAGAGGTTAACAGTAAATGAAGCAAAACCTTGATGTAGAGGATTTTGAATTTTTTGTTAACTCGGTGTACAGTATACCTACTTGTTACAATGTTAATTAAAATGTTAGATTTGTGTCACTTGTGCCATGAGAAGTTGTGACCTTAAAATATTATCGAGGATAATCTCGGCGGCCGATACAAAGGGACAGTAAAATGATACGTGATTGAATCCAACTAAAGTGACCATCATATTGTGTGTGAGACCTACGACAAATGAACTTCTTTTATTGAATTTGGTCGGAAAAACGCTGAGGTATTAGGGCCGCTTTGACGCTATAATTATTTCAAAAGACATTTATACCTATTGATTCAGATTCTTAAGGGTGTGCTGAAATATTGAAGGCATTATATCAGACAAGAACTGACACACCTCCATTTGGTTTAAGTATTGTAACATTATTTAGTTGAGTGTCAATTATGTACCTTAAAGTGGTCACAGTCCAATGAAAACAGTTAGGCACTATTTAAAGTCTTCCTATTGTACAGTTGAGCTGCTAAATATGCAACAAGATCTGATACATGTTTTTTATGTGACATTCATCATATTTTTGATGCCATATGTTCTAATCGGGTTACTCTGCTTTTACTTACTAGTAGATTTAAAATACAACAGGCCCGTTTCTCACTAGCTAAGTTATTAAAGTTAATTGAGTAAATTGACTGCCGATTTACTTCATACAAATCGTATTCTCTATAAAAAATATTAGTTTCGTTACTACTACTACTACTACGGCTACTTTTCAATTGTGAACCAGGCCTAGAACCTCAGAGTGAGGTGTAACCTACTATACTATCTTGACTCATTGTAGATTGCTAAAAATTCAGTGACAGAAAGAGTGATAGTCGAAAGATGGGCAATGTCCTTTTATAACTTGGGCAAGTAAAGACATTTCATTGGCTGTTTTAGTTGACTTGTGCTTGCCTATAGTGCGCAGATAGCCAGATAATGTTATCAATGTGACAATTTGCGTGGTTCAATTAATAGGTATCAATTTAATTGTGTCCCGATAACCGCTCATTGGCATTTAATTTTAATCTAATTATTGCATAGGGGATTACCTGTGGTTACAATAATTTATTTTCAGGTCAAAAGCGCCACTTGGAAAAGGTAGAATGCTTATCTAAAGTATTTAGTACAAGTGCTATGATGTTGTTACTTCGTTTGTAATAATTATGTACTTATGTAATTTGTTATATTAGAATGGAGTCTGATTTGAGGAATATTTAAACTATAGAAGGTAATTTCGTATGAAGTATTTGGCAGATAGCACTAACCAGAACTTTATAGACATGGTATTGTGTAGTGAAACAGGCCGTAAACCTGATAAAACTTCTATAATGTTCTTCATTTGCAATTTCAAATTACATAAAATTTTTCAAATAAGCTATCAGAATCTTATTATGGAGTATATGCTGAACCGATTTTCATGATTCTTAAATTATGTCTAATATTAACAAAGGTTTGCATCCAGTGTCATCATGCGATCTTTACAAGGTCGTCTGTCCATCTGGTCGGTGGACACAACCGGTCGTTGTGGATAGCCGTGGGGGAGGCCTATGTTCAGCCGTGGACGTACATTGACTGATAATGATGATGATTAACAATGTTTTGCTGTTGTTGGATCAATATTGTAACAAAATGTGAGCGGCATTTCGTTCAACGTCAAACAAAGCGGCCATGTGCTCTCTCAAAATGCTATCTAAGCAAAAAAGTCTAGTTTCTGCCGGTTTTAATAGTGATGTCTTCAACATCCTTGCAGTCAAGTGCGTGACTGGCACATCGTAAGCACCCTCGGATGTAACGTGTTTTTAATACAATAACATGCGCCAATGTGGCTGTTCATCTCAAAGTGCTGCTTGAAGTCAGACAAACGAGACTAGGGACTAAAAAGATATTTGAAGAAAAAAATTGAGATTTGATGGAAATTGCATGTGGTATTAAAAGTGTCGAGAAAAAAAGCGGATAAGGCTTCATCATAAAACAAATATTGTGTTTTTAAGATTTCATAGTAACAAAATTGATTGAGACTCATCGTCATTATGATGAATAATAAAATAAAAAAAAATACTTATTACAGTGTGACCTTGCGTTTCCAAATTTTAGGGGGGGAATGAGACCATCAACACTATAACCCTGGTCTACAACTTTTACTATGGGGCCATCCTTCGAATCTTATATTTTTTCTGACTCTCCATACATTTTCTTCCATGTTGCCGACTGATTTGGTTGGGGCATCTGAAAGTGCCTACGAAACTTTTTATTGCATATTGTTTTTAAGTCGGTTTTACTTTTTGCTAAGTTCTAAGTTTAAGTATCCTTCTTACACGTTGTAAGGCGGCGGCGACGCTCTCGACATTCCACGATAAGGGTTTTCCAGCGAAACAACTCCACATCTATTTCCGATAACTATTTATATGGAAATGCGCATTTTGTTATAGGCCACGGTAGTCTGTGACATCTTCCTGTCTTTACCATCTGTCTGTTTTACCATCGACATATAAGCACTATAACCAACGAAAAATTCAAATATGGAACGTCATTTCGTACAAAGTAATGGAAAGATAACGTTACTGGTTACTTAATAGGCCATTGTGAAACTCACTTTTTTGACATATGGGTAATATAACTAAAAAACAATAACTGAAAAAAAAGAGAAATAACACGCCTTTTAAAAATAGCTCAAAAGCTTAAAATAACGCACTCTTCGTTATTTTAAGCTCTGGAGAAGGTGCATGATGTCAAGCTTACGTACACCAATAGTCTACGCACATTATATACCGACTCAAAAGAGTTTGTTTCTCCTGAATAGCAGACAGATGCGTTATTTTAGGCTTTTCAGTCATTTTTATCTAATCATAGTCTCATTGAATGGGCTGATTATTTTGATGCTTTCAAATTCATCTATGTGTGTGTTATTATCGTAATTTTATGGATGATGATATAAAATGTAAAATGCAATCTAAATATAGCATTTCATTCTTTTTATCAGATTTCACTATCCATACTTAGTAACGTGTGGTTTTAAATACATTTAATTCTTTGGATTATCTTGTCAGTACGTCACGATATTGTATGGTTTCATAGTAAAAGCGATACAGTGCTTCCAATTTTATCTGTTATATTTTTTGCCACTTATCTCATACTGAGTTAATTAAATCTAAATCTAATTTCATTCATATGTAAATTCAGTGTTCTTATTTTGATTAATATTATGTTTCTGTCCATCATAAGTATATAAACTTACTTTCGTGATTGAGGGCGTGACAAACCTCAATGTTAAATCAATTCAACAGACATTTATTATTACCACTCAAAGGGCACATAAATAAACCGAAAATTTCACCTTCGTTTGTGGTCGCCAAATAAAAAATAAATCGCGACATGCCAAGGTCACGTCGGCTGTTGAAAAGTGCGTTTATTTTTTTTAAGTTCCAGTGGGTAATGAAATGAGTGTGGCTCGGCTTGGTTAGTCTGTGCAACAGTGATGTGACTTTGTTGAGGCGAATAAACAATCGAATGTCAATACTTGAAGGAGCGATGACACCGCGCCGGCGCTGTGTCGAAGACAAACCAGTTGTGTGGTACCTACATGGCCACTTCATGTGGTACTAAGTAAAACTTTACATTTTAAAGAAGTGTTTTGCTGCGACGTAACTCAGTCGAACATATATTTTCCTTTACAAAGTCGCTAAATAAGAAAATGATTCTACATTTGGTTAAAGTTTCTTGCGTTGACTAATTAATGTTTGAAATACCCACTACTTTTCTAAGTGAACTAGCGGACCCAGCTAAGTTCACAGACATGGCCCCGTTTTTGCTCCAGCCCCGTTTTATGGCTATTATCCTATTCGGGGCCAAGACAAATCACATGAAGTAAAAATCATGAAAATCTGTCCACCCGTTCTCGAGTTATAGGTGGTGTAAACATGACTTTCCTATTTGGATTAGATTAGATGTATAGATGTTGATAATATCAACAAAGAATCATATAAGTTGTTTAGAAGTCTTAATTTTTATACGTATTTTATAACACTGAAGTCACCTTCGTTATTGATCGTAACATATTCTGTAATACTTTTATTGGTACTGTCCATTTTTATTTTTATAACACGCCCGAAAGTGGGTTGTTTTCACAATAAATACTTAATAACACATTTTAAACCCAACACAAAACACGTGGAATTCGAAACGGCTAATATTACGATCGGAATCTAAACAAAATCCACATTTTACGCGATGGCTATCTCAGATGTGTGAAATGAAATAAAGTTTTAATCAAATTACGTATTTGTATGGGAGATGGAGTTTTGGGCGATAATCCGTTGTAATCTGAAGATTAGCCCGCCCACGAGCAGTAGTTTGTGGGTGACGTCCTATTCTATGAGACGCTGTTTCTTTTCGACACCTGCTTCTAAAAGCCTACAAGGTTCTGTGACGAACGTAGTCGTGCTGTAAAGAATATAATTACAAATCTTTCTTCACTGAATACATGTATTTAATTACTAGCTTTTGCCCGCGACTTCGTCCGCGTCTAATAGTGACTTCTTTCTCCCGTTTTTTACACATTTACCACTATATCTTTGCTCCTTTTGGTCGTAGCGTGATGTTATGTAGCCTATAGCCTTCCTCGAAAACTGGACTATCCAACACAACAACAATTATTTAATTCGAACCAGTAGTTTCGGAGATTAGCGCGTTCAAACAAACAAACAAACAAACAAACTCTTCAGCTTTATAATATTAGTATAGACTATAACTTCATGAATATGAATTTTCTTGAAATCTTCTCACGTCGCACAAAATGTTAATTGAAAATTGATTGACTCAAAATTGACTAGACGCAATAAACCCCTACAGTACCTTCGAGTGATGTAAATCCCATCTTTTATAAGGATTTGTATTTACATATCTGCGTTTCATCTTATCTGGTTGGTTGTTGGTTCATCTCATTTTTACCTCCTGTGTATCGTACTCCCATATGAGTCGAGGGGTAAGCTTTCTTCTTGGATTCACTAGCCTTCACTAGGTTTTTAACAAGGCTTAGCTGAATGTAAGTACTGGCTACAAGGAAAACGCAACTACTTTTCGAAACTAGCTATCCTTGTCACTCACGTTAGCATGTGAAAATATGACCGTCTGACAGAGTAGGACCCTGCTTTGTGGTCAAATAATACCCATACGCTATCGAGCATCAAAGATATCTGTTGCGCCTGTTGACATTGAGTAAGAACTGTTAATTTGAATTTTGTTTTATCAAAAAGAAACAACGAAATGATTCCTATCACTATAACTAACTACACTACCTATACTCAGCTTGAAATTTTCCGTACTTTTCCAGTTATCAGTACCTATTAAATCGTCTTTGATATTGCACATTGTTTAATATGTTTGTATTACTTGTTTACTTTCTATCAATCATGAATATTTAATTTCCACTAAAAATTATTATATGAGTACAGTAATATTCGACATTAAAATTCCCAACAGCTATGTTATCGGTGTGTATGAATTACTAATAACGCAGTAGATTTCGTTTGAAATAAAATATTATGGCTTCACGCCGCAATGGGAACTGAATAAATTATTATCAATACGTTTTTATATTGTTTTATTGGTACGAAAGCCCGAGCTTTATAGTGTGGTGACGCAATACATGGCGTCCAGTTTGTATGCGTAAAACTGTAAAGGGAGAGATCCACTAACGCGATAAACGCTGTGTTTAAAATGCTATATTAGTTTAAAAAATATAACTCGTGTGCTCTACGAGGGAAAAGGAATTAGACACAGGAATACCAATAGGTACAAAACATAACATTAATCACATACATTGGTCCTAATATCGCAAAGTATGCACTTGTTATTTTGTTTTTTATAGTGTTTTGTCACTATAAAGAAAGAAAGTATGATACATTTCCTTCGGATGTGGAGACAACAATCTGGCAACATTTATGAGGTGAAGCAGCCTACGCGAAAGCAGTCGCAAAATTCAGTGTCGGTGGCCGAGTAGTATAGGTATAGCCCGGATAGCGTAAGACACAAGGTTCGATTAAATAAACCAGAAGCAACGGTGGTAACAAAACAAATATTATCAACTTAAATAGTACATTTCCTTTAAACAAATTTGTAAATTTACTAATGTTGTGCGATGTGTGAGAACTTAATGATTGATATATTTACCTATGCTCTCTTATAAACCAATCCAATTCCGAACTCTAGCCAACTGAAGTCAAAAATTGAATCTCAAATCTGCAAAATAATTATAATACCCTCACTTCAATTGTGCTCGCTATATACTACCTATATGACTCTCTTGCTCATGTTATACTTACTTACGAGTATGATTGCTTGTTATTGTTTTCATGCTGAAATAAAATCCGTTGTTGTGTAAGTGGACGCATGCCTTTAATATTCGATGATAATTTAGAATGGATGCGTTTGCGCACTCGTAGCTGAGCGTGTTATATGGAGATTATTGTATTAGATAGTATGTTTGTTATTATTATATTATTAGATAGGATGTTTGTTGGGGAAAAATGCGCCCGATAAGGTGCCATTACATTGTGTCCGGCTATCGATTGATAAACGTGACTTGGCTAAGAGTAGGAGCCTCTAGTTTCTACAGCCATACATTCAAAGTTACCCCTTTATAAAAGTAATAGTAACACTGTATATTTAATATGTCATAGCTATAATTATATGTTATTATTTTTAGACACAGTCATTTTAATCTGATGACTTTTATTTTCTAGTCCCGGCTTAATGACATAGACACTGAGCTACGTCTAACTATTTCATTAAATATGATGTACTTATTTATCCAACTTCTTAATTTATTTAATTTCACCTCTTACTACTTTTGACAAACTGCAAAGAGGCATCCGTTACTACGAGTATATTATATTTTTTATACCAAACGTTTCTATTGTCTCGTTTCACAATACTTAGTAATCTTCAACTTTCCCGCGACTCGTTTTTGAATCTATATATATAAAAGAAAGTCGTGTTTGTTACAACACTTATAACTCGAGAACGGCTGGACCGATTGCCATGGTTTTTGATTTGTTGGATTTCTTTCCGTCCCGAATAGCAGAATACATCTAAAAAACAATGAAAACTCGATATGTGTAATGAATACTTAATCATTCTACTTTATAAAAATAAGTCGGGTTTTCCTTCCTGACGATAGCGTCAGGAAGGAAACTCCAGAACGCATGAACCGATTTCCACGGTTTTGCATTCGTTGGAAAGGTCTCGGGCTCCGTGAGTTTATAGCAAAGAAAATTTCCATAAAACGGGGCCGGGGCGGGACGGGGCTGGGGGCGAAACGAAGTTCGCTGGTACCGTAAGTAATCACAATAAATGATAATTTACTGCCGAACACTAATATACCATTTTGAGCATTTTATTGCATTCGAATAGAAATTTATGTCCTAATGAATGTATTGATTTTGTAAAGTTAGAAGTTAAAGGCTCGTTAAGCATTTACTTGTTCGGCGGAGTTTATGGTGCGTTAAATAGAATCACTGTTTTTGGTTAGTCTGTGCTTTTTTTTGGCGCAATTTATTCCCAAATATTTAATTAATTATATGAGAGATAAGATCCGCTTTGTTTATGAGTATTATTATTAGTTTGTAGACAGATTCTACCTACAAAATAGGAATGGCTACGTTATTTGAATAAAAAAATAGCACTCCGAGTGACATGCACAATAGTAGTATTATCAAGGCTAAAAACAATTTAGTCATATTTTATTTCCGAAATATCAGCCGCACTATGCTCACATACCGATAAATCTTTGTGAATGAATGGCCAGCACTGCCGAGGAGTGTATATTAACCTATTTGGCAATTCTTTGAAAGAAAACAGCCAAAAATATATAAAATTATGCAAAGTAGACCTTGACCGGGCTAAGTCCAGTGTCCAGTAATATCTAGATCAAGCCAGCCTGTTTTCGAATAAATATGTCTGGTCGAGTGGACACAGTACTTTCTGTGCTCCACAAAAATATTTTTTGGAACGAATAAGAGAATATGTTAGCCATTTTTCATTTTGCTACTCTATTTTATTTACGTATCTATAATCTTTATTCATGTCGAAAAGTTGCTAAATATTGAGAAAGAATTAGCAATTTAGAATATAATAAGGGCAGAGAAACTGTCTTCATATTTTTTGTTTAAAATAATGATTTTAGGCATTAGGATGGAAAAAATATTATAAAATATTGTACTTGTAAAAGAAAAAAGTGCTCAAACAAAATTAAGATCTTTTCAAATAAGCTCACGTTATAAGCTGGGTCCCCTAGTTTTTCCTTCTATTCTAGTTTTCTGATCGAAGGGAAGCAACATAGTATGCATTCAAATCGTGACCCCTGGATTATGCTAATCTCGCAATGTTAATGCCAATTAAAATGTTAACAATAGCCGTAGTAAACGCGAAACGGCTTCATTGCACTCACAGAATAAATAGAACAGCCACCTCACTTCTATTTAAAGAGAAGCAGGAAAAAAAGAATGAAAAATAAAGAAAATGAAGTGACACCATATTCATGTGACATAGAGCATCGCGTGGCTAATACTAGCTCTTTCTTCTATGCAATGTTAATAAGTCATTCTTATCCATTGTTTTTCATTTCATAGTACTGTTAAATTTTTAGCGATGCAAAAATATACATAGTTAGATGATAGACTTTGATAGGCTATCTAAGTTGAGATGAACTCATGAAGATAAATGTAGAGTAACGATTTGAAGATGAGCCATCGTCTGTGCACTGGGATCTGTGGTTACCTTTCCCCAACTGACGTATGATTTAAGTTAAAAAAAACAGTGCACAGTATTATCATTGGCCACTGCATCTATATAGATGATTGTTGCAGCACTAGTGGGTTCCTCGTTGGTTAGCGCAGGGCCGTTGATGGCTAAGCTCTATAGCTGCACGGCATTTCTTGCCTGATCGATCACACACACATAACGCGAGTCTGCAGAAGGTGGTTAAGCACGTCGGAGACTTTTCTGCTTAAGATCCTCCAGCCAGTCATGCTTTGTTGCACCGACTTTGATATCGTTGCGATTCAGGTCTCTCGATAAATTTTCAAAACATTTGGAAGGGTTATTTCTAACCTAAGATGCATTGTGTTATCTGTTTAATACGGGCTGTACTAGATCGGACCGGTTTGGCACAAGCCCATGCGTTTTATTCCTTCGTCCTATGCTTGGGGTGCACAAGCTTGCACTGTAATGTTTTAAATTTAAATTTGCTTTTGAATTCTGTGATGTCTTAATCAACATAAGGTTTTGTTGTTAAAATTTAAATATCAATGACTTTTCATCAAGTTTATTGTGAGTTTTCATTAAAAGATGCAAGTTGATAACAAACAATTGCAGCACAGTAATCTAGTAAATTTTAAAGTCATTAGTGATTATTATTTGATTGAGAAATTCTTTACGTAAAAAAAAATACGTGCTTATTTATTCGAAAGTAACAAAGCTAAGTATCTCAGACAATTTACAACGCTATTAGGTAAGAAGTCCGTTTTACTTTTCTAGTCGAATATTGTAAACAATCTTTGTAATGATGGTAAATGATAGGATGCGGGTTCCAGACCCGCTCGTGCGCAATTTTTAGTTTCTTATTTCATCTTTTAAGAATTCAAATATGACACTGTGAGTGTTAAAAAACATTCTAACCATTGAATAGAGAAGCGTTATCATTTCCAAGTTGAATTTATTTTGTAAAGGATAACTACTTGGCCCGCTGTTGCATAAACAGATGGGATGAGATGTATCCATAAGTCACCAAGAATTTCGTGTGGTCGGACCGACAGCACGGTAGCTCAATTGGAAGAGCAGTTGGCCCGGTAAGCCAGAAAGATGTTGGTTCGAGTACCGCCCGTGCGCAATTTTTGGTTGATTATTCGACCAGTAAAGAAAAACGAACTTTATTGTGTTTATTTATATAAATATTGGACTATCAATCTGCCTGTAAGACCTAACCAACATATTTATATACCTTAGTGTCTATTATACTAATCTCACCTTTGTACCTTTAGCAATGTTGTGATTGTGTGTTGTATAGATAGGTATTGATCAAAATCCTCGTGAATCGTTAAGGGCGAAGCTTTCATTCACACATTCGCGATAAAGATAAATTGTTTTGATACACTGTAGGGCTGCAGCGGGGTGCATCAATCAAGGGCGATTTGCTAGGGCTGTCACCCCTAAGGAATTGTTATATCGTAGTAAGTTTATTTAAATCGCAGCTCTCATTTGCCTTAAATATTGTTGAAAGGATGATAGAGGACGAAGAATACGAATACCACAGAAGATATAATAGTTGCTGAAACTAAAACTGATGATAATGTTTATTTATTGTCCTTAGAATATATTCTATTATATTTCAAGTTATTCATTTCCTTACATTTAAATTGCGTTTAACGATTACGGCAATATACATTGAAAGTAAGCAGAAAGTACAAATATTCAATAATGAATTTAAAATACCTAAGATGCACATACATCAAATTATTGTCAAGTTTCCTAATAAATAATTCCAAAATGAACTCTGGTTTGTAGTTATCATAGAGCTTTTATTTTACAGAACTGTCCTTGTTTCAACCCTACCGGGTGTTGTTGCGGTGACAACAATCAATAACGTGGGGAGGATATAAAACCAGTATCACTTCCTACTGCTCCCTTCTTTTCCGCGCTTTTTGTAGGCACACCTGCAAGCGCCCTTACGCGGCCATATCACGCCAATTTGGCCGCCTATCGAAATCTGATACCTTGTATTATAGGAGCTGTACTTTTTTAGGAAAATGCTCTTGAAAAGTTCTTGACAGTCGTCATTTCACACACAAAATAATATTACTCGCGAGAATAGTGAGGCGTTTGTGTACGTTTGGATAGCGGAGTGTATTCTAGGTCCTTTACAATATAGACCCTTTACACACTGCGACTTTCAGCATCGAAACTAATGCGCGTTTTGGAAACACGCGACAGCATCGCGACTCACGCAATGAACAGATTTTGGCATCGATGCAGCATCGCAACTGCATCGATGCTAACGCGCGTTAGTATCGATGCAGTCGCGATGCTGCATCGCGTTTGCATCGGTGCTAAAAGTCGCAGTGTGTAAAGGGTCATAAGTGTGTTATATTGTGTTCTTGATTAGAAAAATAACATTGACACCAAAGCCAGGACCAGACAATGAGTCCTACAAGTGGGTAAGAGACATGGCAGTTAATCGAGATATAATGATTAAATGATATGAGATTTAATGATTCTGATGGTGGTTGTGGGATAGCAATTTTTTTTACTCACCGTGACCGGATTCCAGGGTCTATAGGTTATCTTTTACTGTCCATTCCTCTCTTATTTCAAGCAAAACAACTTTTGAACGTCAATTCGTCATCATAATATAAAGCCATTGGGCCCGATATTTTCTTATCTCCAAAATTTGAATAGATAAAGCAAAGAAACCTCTGATATCAACGTAATAACTGCAATAACCTGTTGTAAAATGCGTCGCAGCGAGATAAGGTGTAATGTATCAGATTATTATTATTCAATAATAAAATACGTGACGATTTAGGTCCGGTTGCGTGATGGATGGTTTACTCAACTAATAGTTAACAATTTGTTTGTGTTTTGAAAAAAATAATACCCTTACCATATGTCAGAATGGCTGTTTTAATGACCATTGGTTAGGGTATTTTTGTTCAAAACATGCACTATCGTAAATATACAACCGCTGGTAATAATATTTAACTATAAGTTGAGTTAACTATCGATCACGCAACCGGGCCTAAGATATATTAGCCGTTTGAGCTGTCGTGTTAGGAGTATCACATCTATTCTGAAAAGCGTTGGGATCCCATTAGTTTTCAAAACTGAGTATAGTCTTTGCACCTGGCATTAGTATTTGTGTAATGCAGATACAAAATACTATTGTTCATCGCTGTTATTACGGACTTCTGCATGGAATCCTTTTACCTAACGACGATCAATCCCAACTTAAATCGATTTGCCATAATCGATACAGACGGCAAGCACAAATCGTTAACGAATTAATCGATTGGTCTCGCGCTGACATGCGCGCGCGCACCCTACCGCATCGCATTTGGGGCGTGAAGGGTGAATGAATATTAATGTGAATAACCCTGCAGCTGTCATTTGTTCAGATTTTAAATCGTTAATAGAACAAGGTTTGTGTTTGATCGTTTTGAGATTCAGATTTAGAAACATAATTATAAAAAGCATTTTTTTTTTCAATTAAGTAGTTGCATTTTTACTGCAAACTTTTTATTGCGCAAAATTCAACGTACTTAACCACTGTATGTCTACGAGTTACTATAAGATTCATTTGTATGCGTTTCGTTAATTTAAGCCTTAGATAGATAGGTTGACATGAAACTTGACAAATAAAATCACACAAGCAAACTACGTACTTAGACTTATCCCCATCATTTTGATATCATAAGCGGCCCGTAGCAGACGTGTAGCAAAAACTCCGTAGTAACAGCGCTACGAAATTCGATACCCGTAGCAAATTGCCTCTTGTAAAAGATTACTAATGTTATGAATTTACAATTAATTAAAAGTACGTTTGTAATACCGAAGCTAAAATGTTAAAGAGGCTAGGCTTGAAAGTGAATCTACAGTAAACCTAGACGGTCGTAAAACTTAAGGGCTTGTACTGACTTGTCGAGCGAATCCGAAGGCAAAGCTAGTGCCATAAAAAATAATGTCAATTATAAATATTACCTGTGTTGTGTGGGTTCCTTATATTAGTAATTTACCTATGCCTTATACTTCTTACAATTTGTACAATATTTTTTTAGTAACATTATTATATTTACATTGCTATTTGAGCAATAGACGGAACATTGCATAGACTTAATCTAAGTTGTTCTGATGTTTGTTTAATGAAATCATAATGGGAGAAAAACTACGTAGTTAAAACATTCATGTTGAGTTCGAAAAGAGCTACATTTTTTACTAAAAGAAATATAAACTTATGTTTAGTTATGTACGAAGGAACTTTATCGTCAAACTTATTAGGGCTATAAAGACATTATTCTCATGAAGAATATTTACACTCGGTTAATTTACTGACTAAAACATTATAAATATTGTATTTAAACTAAAAAAATAAGCTCAAGCGCAACTTTTCCTTTTCATTTTCTAAGCCCATTCAGTCTTTCCATTGCTCCCGAGGAACCTTAAGGCGGTTGATTTTGGCGCGGATCTGGTTGTAAATAATACAGCGAACGAGGTTTTTATCAGTGATCTTTAGTTCAGGCGTGCAGTGGGCAGCGTATCGGATTTCTGTTTATTGCTACTACTGTGGAAGCCGAGTGAGATGTCCGAGATCAGATGCAGGATAAGACAAAGCCTCATTATCGAGCCAGTTGTTTAGCTGCTCATCTGTGCTTAGGGCGGTTTTCTAAGGTTTTCCTGTTGATGGTAGTTTTGCATGTTTTTAATTGACGCGTTGTGTGTCTGGTCCAAGTCATCTATGTTTTAGAATCTTAAGTAAGATTGATTACAATTTTGTTATTATTTTTATATCTCAGTTAATGAAGTTTGCGTTTTAAGACTTTTGGAACTTATTTACTACACATATTTACCAATAATAACTATTTTAATGTAATTGGTAAACAACATGAAATGAATAGAAATGTGGACTTAATAAGGTTAAAGCACATTTATTAATCCGTAATGGGAACAACACCAACCAGGTGTCCTGGTGGTCCACTATACGGAAGCACGTTACGTAAAGGGAACAGCAATACCTCGGCTTGGGATCGGAAGTTTGTGACCGATAGCAAACGCCTCGCCTCGAATCGCGTTTGCTTCAATTATGACAGTTTTTCTTGTGAATGACAGCCCGTTTGACAGGGTGGGCGGATAGTTGACAACCATTATCCACAACTCGTTGTAAGCGCGTTACAACACATGCGCCGCTGGTCAAGAGTAGGTCCCGGGTTGATCACGATCCAAGGTGGTGTCGTTTCGAAGTTGATAGATGTTCGTTGAACTATGGAGTTTTATACAAAGCATACTGAACGCCTCGAGTGATACGGTGTCGTTCCCGTTAAGGTGGGTTTTGACCAAACGAACAAAGAAGTAGAGGTAGAATGTTCTTGACATTCTTTCTTGTTCTTTTGTTCTTCACGGAAGCTTTATTTCAGCGTTTTACACCTAAATATCGAACGAACGTACTTAGAATATTCTATAGAACGCAATAGAACAACGAACGAATGCTCTGAGTAGAATAATTTAAGGAAGTTAATAGAATGAGCATTCGCTCGTCTGATTTAAATGGACCTTAACAGGTGGATAGATGTGCTATATAACCTTTAAAAGCTTGTCACGGTCACAAACACTGTCATAATGTCAATGACACCTTTTTTGTTGACACTATTCCTCAAGCTCGCGCTGGCATGTAACAAACATAGGGATACAAGACTCAGCCCTTCATGATTTGATTGGCACAGTGGGCACCTATTATACCAGTTACAAAACAATTTTGTGCACTCCTTTGAACCGCTTGAGAGCAAGCCAGACAAATGTAACGGCCTAAAAACAAACAAGTAACAATTGTTGTTACTCATCCTCTAACAAAGATGGCCTCTGAGCTCATTCATGAGTGCACAGTGGTGCACTTACCGTCATTCAAGGAGACTGTATTGTTTGTATTTTGTTTAGGAAATGCTAGGCGAAAAGTGAGACACCTTTTAATGGCGTAGGTATTTAGGTACTTGGTTAACGAAATTAAAGTTCTATTTTAAGAAAAGTTCGTATATTTTTATGTTTGACCAGTGATTTAAAAAAAACTTATTTTGTAATGTCAATTTGTTTTTGCATTATGTCCCATAGCTTTAAGATAAAAAGCACAAAAAAAAACCATTGACTTTTACGTTTTGTAGTACCTACGTATATTTTTAGGTCAATGTAATTTGTATTTCTGTATTAGCAGTTTCAGCCCGCTTATGTTACCGAAAGGAAATAGCAATGAAAGTTGAAAGCAGATATTTGCAGGTGAAAATTATTCGCCACGAATGATATTGTAGTACAACCCGTTTGGCCGTTACGACTTCATTAGTACATGATAAAGCCACAATGGCTACACTCACGTGCATAAAAATTGATGAAAAAATAATTCTCTTGATTGGTGTTGTGTTCCACAAATGATTTATTTTTGTACAATTATCATGATCAAAACTTATATGATTTCAATTATTTTGGTAGTAAAATGAATTTTTACGACTTTTTTCACTTTTGACAGATATAACCGAGTCTAAGTTTCCAGCCGATCGAAAGTAAATATTGCTATACCATAGCCATTTTATTATAAAACTTAAGGACTCCCCGCGGCTTCTTCCGCGTACTTATCGGATCTCACTAAACATCTTTATAAATTATAGCATATGTGCTATTCTAATGTACGAAATATATTCTTGTTTTGTCAAAATCTATTTTGTTGTTTTTGCGTGAAGAAGGTGACTTTTAATGTTTTTGAAAATATCCATATATCCATCCTCATAAACTTTGTCATTTATAATATTAGTAGGATATTATTGTAAAGTTTGAACATAGTCTATCAAATCATATTGAAGTTTTTGCGTGAAGGAACTAACAAACATCCATACATACATCGTCACAAACTTGACATTATAATATTAGTAAGATGTTAGAATCAGTGTTTTGTCCCGAAGTGTAGTCTCCATTCCGACAGCAATATCAGCGAATTGCTCTGAAACGTGAAGTGTCAGCAGTCCTGCGCTCCCGCGTCCTGTAACATCGGTTACTGCCTTTCTAACTGCCTCTAAGTAGGTTAGTATCACTTTGGACACTCTTGTGTAGGATAATTTGAGTGTTACACGTACGTAGAATCTATTTAGTTATTCTATCATGTAACTGTTCCTTGGTAAGTCAGCAATTTTGGTGAAAACTGTACCTAAGGTTTTGTTTATAGGGATAGGTATGACACCGTGCATTGATTAAGTTTGCTTTCCGAGAGTCTTCTATTAAAGGGGCACGGTAGAGCTGCCACCAAGTAAAATAAACATTAATTTCGACTTCTACTACCTACCAATATTTTTTTAAACTGAAACAATATGTCTCCTTTTTAGGGTTCCGTAGCCGAATGGCAAAAAACGGAACCCTTATAGTTTTGTCAAGTCTGTCTGTCTGTCTGTCCGTCCGTATGTCACAGCCACTTTATTCTGAAACTATAAGCCTCACATAGCTGAAACTTGGTAGGTAGATGTATTTTGTTCACCGCTTTCCGATTCAGATACAAAAAGTAAGAAAAAATAATATTTAGGGCTCCCATACATGAAACTAAAACCTAAAATTTTTTTTTACTCAAACCTATGCGTGTGGGGTGTCTATGGATAGGTCTTTTAAAATAATGTTGAGGTTTCTAAAACCATTTTTTCTTAAAGTCTAAGGTTTGAGATATAGACGCTTCCAAAGTGGTAAAATGGGCGTCCCCCCCCCATCTAACTTTTTAACTAAGAAAGTGAAAATTTTGAAAAAATATGTAATGTAGATCTCAACAAGAACTTGCAACGAAAATTAGTTTTAATGAGATCGAACCAGTAGTTTTTGAGATATTGCACATTTTTATTAACCGCAAATATAACTTTGTCTTTCATACAAACACTATGAAAAACAAAGTTATTTTTGCTGTCGCAATATATTGTGATGTTTTCGTTAAGTGAAAGTAAGTGGACCCTGAATTTAGTTAAGGGTGGCACGGAACCCTCAGTGCGCGGGTCCGACACGCACTTAACCGGTTTTTAGACCTATAAAGCTTAGGCTACGATAAAATACTATTCAAATATTTTGATTTTCCATAGTAGCTTAGCTCAAATAATTACCAATTGACTCAAGATTTGGCGATCGAAATAAGTGTGTTAATAATAAGAGTTCACGCAAAGTTGCATAAACGATTGTTGAACCTATACTGTTAATAGATACATGCATTTCGATGGAATTAAATTATTTAATTTATTTTCTAATGCATGGCAGCACAAAGTTAGAGGTAGCTGAACTGCCATAGAGTCCGATACAGTTCGACAGTAAACGCACAATAAAGCCTCCAGTCCTGGCGCTTCCTGTATCCTGTTTAACTGTATGCCACTTGCAATGCGTAAATACGGAGTTTTACAAAATGTGTTATAAATTTAGTGGCTTTTTATTTTATTTATTTATGACAAACATGGTTTACTAAAATTAATAAAATGCAAAAAAAAGATTTTATGCTGGCTGGGAAACTGTTTAATTACACAATTTGTTTTTTTTTATCGACAGATAATATTATTCCTACTTGTTTCTTACCTAGAAACCTGTTCCATAAATAGTGAGGGTTCGTAATCTGACTAGAAAGTGCAATTACAGCAAATTTTTAGATTTATTTATTTATTAAAATGGCACGTGGGTGTAGTATTATCAAATTACATCAAAATTACTGAATATGTATCAAATTGGATTCAAGCAAACATAGTTTTAATATTATCAAGATTACGATACTAATTGGTCATTTTATACAATATCTGAACTATGTGCATTGCCTGCAACATAGATAGGGCCTATGCCACTATTGCTAACTGGGTTAGCGCCAGGATGTTTCGAGAGCCGTGGTAGCTATGTTTGAATTTGTGGTAGGTAAGTATATACAAGGTGATAGTAAAATATATGTAAACTGAACATTTTTAGCTTTAATTATATTTTATTTTACTAGTAGAGGACTTATCGTCTAAGTTACTCATACTCAATAATTTGGTTCATTTCATAAGCGGTATAATTTACCACTAAGTGATAAGTTTCGTTTTCCTCAGTATTTGATTCAATATTGACCTAAATATAAATGGCCCAAACAGAAAAAAAAAAAAAATCGTCGGAAAAAATGTGCATCCGTTATAATTTTTCTGTCTCAATAAATAAAGTTGTTTCTAAATAAACTATAAAGAGTCCCGTTCCCCAAGCTTTATACCTGTTAACAATTAGCATTTGAATAGGGCCAATTTTTTGAAATGACAACGCACTTCCGATAGTACGAATTTGAATATTCTGCAACAACAATGTCGTACGCGCCGCATAATACCACAATAGGAAAGCAATCGTACAAAAAACGTGTCAACAATTCATCCGCTCGTTCTAGCCACCCCTGACGCTTGAGGCTTAATCGCTGCGATTATTCATTAGAAAATATTAAATAAACACCATAAAAATTATTAACACATTGTTGAAAAGTATTGTTAATTTAAAAAATAAATAAAAAAAATAAGTCAGTAGTGCTAAATACAGTGAATTATGTGTTCCTGGATGCGTCACTCGTCGCCCGAGCTGTAGGGCGACCGGTCGGGGCGAAAGTCGAGCTCGGGCGTACAGTTGGGCCGCGCCGGTACCTCGCCACAGTCTCATCTAAACCACAGCTATGCGCGCATCCTCCCCATCATAGCCGAATTCCACTCGTTCACGGGACCCACGCGCGAACGAACCGCGCGAATTCGAAATCGCGAACGATTTTTTTTAAATATCGAACAATTTTATTTTTATTTTTTTCGAAACTGTCAGAAGTTGCAGTTGGCGGCAAACGGTAAAGTTTTGTGTTGTGTACAGTGCTAGACGTTGAGCTTGCTAAGATTTTTTGTGTGCTATATTCGATGTGCCGAAACATTATGTTGGTGTGAAGTGTATTTTTTTATTTGTGCACTATTTTTCATTTGGATTTTTTTGCTCCGGAACTTTTGGTTGGTTATTTTTTTTATTACTTTTTACTGACGTGAAAATTTTGCATTTTATTATTTTACATTTTCTAATAGATAATGTTAATGTGAAAAATTAGGAAAACGCTGAAAGATTGTCAGCGATATGTTAATAGCAGTTTGAAAAAGTTCAGCTACTTTTTACAAACTTGCAGTCGAAGTGAAGGAAAAGAAATGCTATGTTGTGTTTATTAATGTGTCGGGTTTAGAGCGTAATCAATGTTGATCGTGGTCTCAGAATAATGTGATCAGTGTCCATCAATTTCATTGCATCGGCAAATGCGATCGCGGTATATTAACGGCGCGCGCCCACTTATGTAACGCTAGTTCAAACACGCGGCTTGACTTGTACTTTTTTATTCCTTTTAATAAATTAAATGCAAAAGTGTGCTCCGGCTAAAACGGCTGAACCGATTTTGATGAAGTTTGTCATAGGTATCTTTGTATTATGAAGTAGGATGGTTTTTATTTAAAAAATCGGTATCGAAAATGACGGGGGCTTAAAAGTTATTCGGAAAATCTAATATTTTTCATTTTGTTATACCTTTACTTTAGTGTAATAGATGGAATAATGTTTACGGAAAATTCAAGATTTGTGCGGATGAAGTTGCGGGTACCGCTGTATTAAATTAAATGAAACGATACTGATCCTTGAAAACATTGAAACAAACTAGAAGCTTCTCTATCTGGCTGTGGTTATTCTTTTTTATTAGTTATAATTGGGGGATACCAATACAGCGTAAGTTATTGAAATTGAAGAGGAAAAAATATAATTTTATTGAATAACTTCTATAATCTTGCTTCCTTTTCAATGTAATTTAAATTATCCAATTCAGTTCGGATTAGTATGGGCAATAAACCAATTTATGAGGTAATTTATTGCATAAAATCAGTTTGTAGGCGTGAAAGTTAAAATGCTTCCCTTTAGATTTGATGATTTATTTATTTTTTTATTCTTGTGTGCGCAATGCAACTTACTAGCCATTTACTTTTAAGTTTTTATTTCATTAAAGCATCATTATTTTATGACCTAATAAAGTTAGGTAATTAAAAGGCATCAAGGTGATTTTGTTTTAGAATACAAGGGTCATTTTAATTTTAAGAAATCAAATTCTTAAATTGTAACATAAATAGTGGTGAATAGCTCTGATTTTAAATTGAAATTACGTTCAACGTACAGACAACTAGTTGCCACAAATTTCGCTGTACATACAAACCACAGGCGCCAAGAGGCGGGCGGTAATGATAAATTTCTAATAGATTGCGTTAGAAGTGCTCATTCACGTAATAAAATTAATATGAAAATATTGAGCCAAGTGTACTTTTACGTCGTTACCATACGTCGGCAGATATGTTAGAATTATTGTCCGTAGATTTATAGGGCGTTATTTTCGATTGCTTTTTAACTAAGTAATAGGTGCTGTTATTCGTTAAAACATTTATCATTATTTAATTCGATACCGCGCCGCTGAGAAATGTGTATGCAATTTTATTTAAAAAAATGCTATGTGTAAACGTTCTAAGAAATTATAGAGATCATTGTTAGTTATTTTGTGTTTTTATTTTGTAAGTGTTAGTAAAAAATTTAGCCATAATTTGCAAAAAAACCTATTAGAATTTTAATTAACCTCTTTTCACTTAACGGAGGAAAATTTTTATTTACCTCTATGAAAGAAAAGTCTGTATATTTTTAATCTACTTCCGAATTGTCACATAACATGAGTTTTAAAAGGGCACTCTACTTACGCTACGAAAAATAATATCGAAATATAAATCTTAACAACAGGAAACCGATATAGTGTGACAGATCCTTGGACGAATAAACCACTGGACGCGCAATGACAGGAAATTTCGCTTGTTCCCCCTCGGCAACGAATTGGGCATTTTAGCCTCAATTTCATGTGACGTCTTGTCAGTACGGTGACAGAACTCGGTGAGAAACATTGCAGAAAAAAATGGGTAAATGTGCCGTATTTTTGTGTAAAAATTATAGCGGCACGACAAAAAATATTTATTTTCATTCGTAAGTAACTTTGTATCCCAATAAAGCTGTTAATTTTTCTTAAAATAGTAAAATGTGTTTTCCTAGAGAAAAGTTACATTGCTAATTAAAAAAGTTGTGGTCAGTTACTGCAAAACCAACAAGATGACTCATACTTCATTTGGTAGGATTATCGTACGTTCACCATTCGTTTCCTTGTCAATTTAGTTTTAATTGTGCTTAACAAGTGTCGATAATCATATCGATAAACGTACTCATAAATTTATAATATAAAATAAAATAATACATCTGTAAAATGATTAACTCTAAAGTAGATTAAAGTAATCCTAAAAATACAACAGTTTTCTTTGATATTTTAAACTTCATATTTTATTACAATACATCCTATTAATAATATTTCAGATTTCCTGTAGATCCAATAAGAAAAACAAAGTGGGTCGAAGCCGTCAGAAGAGAGGCAAAATGAATACCATTAATAATACCATTTTTACCTTTTATACAAGTGAAAGTTGCATAAAATCCCTTGAAATTGTGAAGTTTAGTTTGAAGTGTAAGCTCATTTTCTGCTAGATTATACCATTAGAGGATTTTATTATACCATTGGAGGACTTACGGCCTGTTTCACAATGTCTTAGGAAGTTCTAGTTAGTGTTACTTGCCAGACCGTTTATAAACATATTCTATGTTTCAATTATTCGTTTAATGGTTTGTGCTAATTTCAACATGCCCATAATTATTGTTTTGTTACTAAAAATAAAATAAAAATATTTTGCATAAGATTCGTTCATTCATTCGTTCAACACATATCGATAGAATAATATCGACACTTCCACGCACTAAATGTCAATTACTGACAAGACAAACTCCCCCCGCCCCGCAAAAATTGGTTGATGATGTTTTCATACATTCGCTCTTGCGTTTCATATCCAGTGGTTTATTCATCCAAGGACAGATCCCACTTATGATATCCGCAACTTAATGAATGCAACTAACTAAAGAAATATTTTATTTGTCAAATTGACTTTTGCTATGCTTTTTGATATAAAGATTATCGTTTCTACGTGTGATACTTGGCCTGCTTGTGGGTACTTTAGCGCATTATGTGGTGTTACAAGGAATAATTATTATCCTATCTATTAAATTAACACAAAATACTTTGCACTTCATTTTGTTTGTGTAATAAAGAATATATAAATATTTAAAAAATAAATAAAAATTCAAAACATTGATTGAACGTTTATAACTCAAAATTGACTCTTTAAAATAGTCTTTTCCTATCTGGATATCAAACAATTATAAAATATTTTTTTTAAATTTAAATTTAGGTCATAAAATGACACTTATGAACTTCAAATGTACAGTGACAAGCAAAAAAATAAATGTGCCCTGAAAGGGCCGAATCATGTCTCCTTATCTTTTGGGTCCTACCAGCGCTTTAAGACCAAACACAGGAAATTAATAAGGCAAGTGCTGAAAAGCAAAGCATCGAACAAGTGAAATGTAGAGGTTTTGCTTGTAGCTATAAACCTCTACAGTACATATAGGGACTTGTTTTTGCTTATCAAAAACTTGCCAAGAGAACCAAACCAGTCAAATTCAGAATAGTATGTTGACCTAATGCACTTTTAAATCAAAATACCTAGTGTACTTGATTTTACAATTACCTACCTTTATAGTATTTTTGTTCAAGACAATATAAGCGGTACCTCCTGTAGTCCTTCAAAACAAGTTTCGGTAAAAATATTTTATACCTACGCAATCCGTACCAGTGCAACGAATTTTCATTGAGGGCCGGTTTCGTGATCGGAAGTCGTTACCATTGGTTAATTTAACGGTTCTACGTACTTTGTAGATAAAACACCAAACCAATGGTAATTAAAACAGCTATTCTAATAGAGTAGTTTGTGTTCAAAACATGGACAGTCGTATTTTTTTTTATAAATGTATACTTTGTTGCACAACAAACATTCGTTCAAAAGGTGGACTTAACGCCATATGGAATTCTCTACCAGTCATACCTTCTCTAAGCTGTCAGAAATGATTATTTAACCACTGGACTGACTAACCCATAACTGACTTTTAACTTTTAGTTGAGTGAACTATCGATCACGAAACCGACCCTAAGTAACATCTCCCAGACTGCACCTCCAGAATAATATTAAAGTTGTTTTCCCGTATTTCCTAAAGAATAGTGTTATTGACTCTTAGAAAATAAGTTTTGGAATAACAACCCCGTCGCAGTGACAGTTCCACCGTATCTTTGTTGTAAACTTCCGAACTTTCCGAGTATATAAGCATTTCGGTTTAAAATAGATATGTCTCCGTACCTTTTAAAAAGAAACGACAGTTCTGCCAGAATGTTGTTCGGACTTTGTGCTCTGAAATACCGTTTAAGTTCGAATCACCTTTACAGATTTCACCTGAAGTAAGTTTAGTTCTTGTTTCGGAAGATAATCTTAGCTCGAATTTTGAAGAGAATTAGTAATCTATCAAGAATTGTGAATCTCTTTGTGAATATTGGTTATTCTATTATGCCACGGAGCCTCTCCTTTATTGATGTACCTAATGAACTTACCAAAATAGTGCGGTAGCTACTTTTAGGTACGTAAATTAATCTTCTATTTTCTTTTATCTTTATAAGTAAAATAAATTCATGTTCATTACTTATATATAACACGAGAACGAGTAGGCGGATTTCCATGATTTTTAATTTGTTTGATTTGTCTTTGCCCCAAGTAAGACATAGGTAGAGGGTGGGGGGAAACAAAGAGTTGGACAGGACTGAAAAATATATGTAAAAAGTAGACAGGTAACATAGACTTTTTCTATTTATTTATAAAGGTAGGTATACCCTTTATGAGGTTTATGCACTTCTACTTTCTAATACTTAACGGACCATACATTTTCCTTATTTATTTATTTGTTTACCCAGTGCAATTCAACCTATCGATTGCATCAAAATAATAACACATTGAAAGAGAATTAAATCGTTCGAATTTTATTGCTTTCCGTATGCGTATGACTTTACGACATGTCATCAATAATCCAATAGCTGTATGGAAAAGCTCGTAGTGGTTTATTGAATTTCAAAGTAGAACAAACATTGAATTATTATAATAATACATCATTGCGGTAATATTATACTCAAAATACTACTTCTAGTTTTATAGCGTGGTTCTATAAATTTTCATTTGACTTCGAATTGCATAATACTTTGTTCAGGTTACGTCTCATATAACCTTTCATTGCAATGCCTTACCGCTTTGAATGGAATCTATATTTTTCTTTCTCACGTGAAAGTTTATCAGTTATATGGTTGTAAGTTTATCTGAACTGGTAGTACATTTTGTCAGCAAATCATTTGAAATGTTACATCCAACGTTGCATACGAGCGGTTACGCACTACTAATGTCCATGAATATTCTGAAATTTCTGCTGAAAACATTTATTCATGGGGTAACCGACTTAATCAGTCAGGTATCAAACGACTGCTGGGAGTCGCATAATAATGGAATTTCTGTTGTGTCTCGTTCACACATACTTGACGAGTTAAAATATAAGTTTTTTTAAGTATATTAAATATAAAGGTTTATTTGAAAGTACTCCACACGTCCCTAAAATCAAACGCGGGAAAATTATGAATCCGAATTTGGTGGATTCAAATCCGTGGAAATCAGAAGCGATCATAGTAGTTGTTAATTCTATACGATATTACTTGTATATTGATATTTACTGTAGACTAATCTGGGCCTTACGATCTAACACTCAAGATATTCCCTCATGAGTTACCCCGTGATCATGATGGGTACTAAGGCCCAATTGCGTGATTGATGGTAATAGTAAAATGTTGTTACCAAAGGCTAAATACTTATGATTGTGAGTATTTTGAAGAAAAAAATCCTTAAGCAATGGTCAATAAAATAGCCATTGTGACATTTGGTTAAGATATTTTTTCTTGAACACGCAAACGTTTCAACAACATTTTCAACAACAACAACAATTCAACAGCTGGTGACGACATTTTACTATTACCTACTATCGATGAGGAAATTGGGCCTGTCAGATTATCGAAAACGGATAAATAATTTTCGTATCTAGATCAACCTGTAGTTGACTCTTGCTGCACCTAACCGATGCATCATTACTTAACTGCACCGCTCCAGACATCGTCTCGCCTAATAGTGGGACGCAAAGGGAACGCAATTCCAATAAAACACTTGAAGTCTACGAATCGCTTTTCGCCCATAAATTCGGCTAGACCATTGTAATGTACGACATTACGGGTAATGTGTAGTCTGTGCATGCTCTTCCTACGTTATTATAGATAAGTTTATTGATATGCTTAAGTTGTGACTAAATGGAATAATGAAGTTGGCAATGTTGTAGTTGAGTGTTGTGACGTAATGTCTTAAGTAAAAATTATGAAATTTCTTCACGAGATCTCGATTTTTTTACAAATGGTGTACAACTCACATGACTTGACTTTTATGTATGTAGTTAAATAGAAAAAGTAACGTAATAGAGTAACAATAAAAATAGTAGAAGTGAAGCGTAATGATGTGTTGTCAATTAAATTGTCGATTAAATTAGACCGTATTCAAATTAGATATCAGCGTATAAAATAGTATCAAAATCAAATTTGCATAGATTAATGATTTCAGGATTTGTATCAGAAATATTTCTACTACGAAATCGTAGCTCTCGCGTAGCCTGTAGTAGCGTTACGTTTTGTAAAAACATGACTATTATGAATAAGTGTTTTATCTGATATAGCAATCTAAGATTTCATATAGATTTAAAATTTGGATCTATCATAAGCAAAAACAGGATTTTCAGAACCATTTTCCTTAAATTTTATTTCCTGAATAAAACATATGGAATTTACTTTCTAGACACTTACTCTCACTGTAAGAATCGGTTAAGCTGTGAGAGCGTTTAAAGTTATCAGAGAGACTTAATATGTTGTTCATACATGTATATTTTTTTAGGAATTACCTAAGTTCGTAGCATTTTCAATGTTCACGCAATTTCGTAGTATGTTGCCATACATCATTCGAATTTGTTACCGTCACACACGAGATATCAGTTACTAGGACGTATCTGTCGATTAATCTTGTCGTATGTAGTTGCGTCGCTAACTTTTACGTCGCGTCCAAATGCCACCGAACATTCCACCGAAGTACTGATATACGGCAACTTTGAACGTTTTCGCCACCGATAGATGGATGGCGCTACTCTATAAGGTCCGTTGCACACCAAGCGTTGACTGAAACTGAATTTAATTCAAAATAATATCAAAAGAACTTGAGAAAATAGGCGAAGGATCTTAATAAGATTGTATTTTTTATACATTTATTGAGTAAGAGTATTCCATAGGAATTAAAATTATTTGTACTTGGGTATTTCTAATTTCCAGTAATGTTATAAGAAGTTTTTATGTGTATTTAAAGTGTAGTATGTTATTACCTACCACTTAAATATACTGGATTGTTGGACCAATTTTAGAGAAAATTTGATGTCTGTTTTCAAGGAATTTTTACAAAATTTCCAATCAAGTGCTACACATCCAAAATTTACTGATCCCAAAAGGATTTTAATACGTACAGAATAATATGTCCTACTTATAAAACAACGCAGTATTTTCAGCAGCAGTAACGCTCAGTGTGCGTCGGCCTTAACCGAGTTGTTTAGTGCGTGCATCCAGTTGATTAATACTGCACTGAGTGCTGTTTGCACAAGTTTGCTTTTCCAACTTTTGCGTAACGGGTTACATTGAGAATAGAAAAAGTGATTTGTAACTGTTTAATTTTTTACTGGAGTTTGCTTGTGGTTTTGATTCTGCGTAACGTCCGATTCCTAAATGGGTGATTTTAAAATAACGATGTACTGCATTTGTAACTTCGCATAAATAATATCGATCTACAAATTTTCTGAACTATAAAAGTAACATGTCATTTAAAGAAAAAATATAATGAAGATGTTAGATAGAAGTTACTACGATATTTTCCGCTTATTCTTCGATTTCAAATACCTCTCTTGTAAAGACGTTATAAATGTTGACGATTTATGAAAACGAAAACTAATTTCGATAGTGACTCTTAAACTTTGCGTATTTGTATTGACATATTTTGATTCGGTATACGGGACCACCCACCGGTGATTTTATGGTATTGCAAATTAAATTAGCATACTAATTTAGTGTTTTTGTTTAAGTGCGAAAGGTTTTGTTTAAGTAGCTGTAGGATCGGGTTTCCAGCTGGGATATTGGAATCATATTACTTTCAATGTTGATA
This sequence comes from Pyrausta aurata, assembly GCA_963584085.1. NCBI lineage: Eukaryota > Metazoa > Arthropoda > Insecta > Lepidoptera > Crambidae > Pyrausta > Pyrausta aurata. The sequence continues at coordinate 4,554,671 of OY757260.1, forward strand.
CTCGGTCAAAAAACGGTCGCCAATGTATCGATATTAACTAGATTATTGTTGAAAAATGTACCGTATGACAATTGTTTAAGTTGCCACAGTATAAGTTCGACAAGCTGGTTGTCCATATTAAGCACCGCAAACCGCTTTTTTGTATATATTTTTTTTAAATTTGAATGTCTGATGTTAGTAGTCTCCTTTCAAGATTAACTTTGGCATCAACAAAAAAATATTTTCTTCGATTTTTTCTCTTGCTAAAACCCAGTTGTAGTTTGGCCATCCTCCTTTAATAAATTAATAATTTAAATAAATATTTAAACGTTGGTGTTTGCACATTTCATTAAAGACCGCGATTGACTCAAAAAAGAATTAAGGAAACAAAAGTCGAAATCCCAAAATCTTCGAGTTGAGTGAACGCAAACATTCGTGCAAGACGGAACCACATTACGCGTGTTATCTCACTTTGGTATGCAGTTTCGTGTTTACACTCCAAAAATTACCGAGAACCACTCAATAAGCAAAATAAAAACTTTCAAAAATACTTAGGCCTTGCCTGGTTTCAAAGATATGCCACTAAACGAACAATGGTTTCAACTTCCTATATAAAGTTTTAAGGTCATGATCTGAAGATCTTCCCTCACACAAGCTTAATCTAGTCTATTCCTTTACCCAAAGGTTGTCTGGAAGAGATCGCTTTTAGTGATAAGACCGCCTTAGCTATACATTTACTTTGAGCTAATAAACTGTTATTTACTTTCTGTTGTGCAATAAAGAGTTATTATTATTATTAATCGATGAGCACAAGTTATCAAAAATATTGATCATTAAAACCTTGTGCCTAAACCTACATGTAATTTTTACAATGAAGCTCACAAATTCCGTCTCTTTTAAATACTTACCAACACAAAACTATGCTTTCCACCGCCTAACTGTTATAATAAGGAAGGCAATGAACAATTCTTCATGGTAATTGATTTCGGAACGAATCGCTTTGGCTTCTAATAAGAATCGTAGAGCTACGATTTTTACGGTTCACCTTAGTAAAGAGTGAAGCTTTAGCCCAAAAACATGTGTTGTTAAATTTAAATGAGCCAGGAGTTGTCTGTGACAATAGGAAAACTATGCGTAGTGACGTCTTGATGCGATATCGACGACTAATTATTATCTTTTGGCGAGGATTTATGTGAATAGCACCAAAGCTTTTTTAATGATTTGGAGATTTAGGAGATATAAATGCGTCAATTAGAAAACGATCTTCAAACTAACAACTTATTAAGCAAAATTTGTAAAATTTCCAATGTTGTTTGGTATTTCTGAGCATAAAACTATAGATAACGATGTTAGGAAAACCACTCTGTTATTTTTATAACATGTGTGTTATGGTATAAATTACTTGGTGACAAGAAAGAACTTCTCTTTATTTATCTGCCCTGTGGTACTTTGTGATTTCAAGATATTGTCATCGGATTTTATCGATACATTTCCTTGGCTGTATCGATATCGATGCCTGTAATTCGGGTCACCTCTAGTCAAAAACCGCTGCGTGCGTCTAATCGTTCGGCAAACACCGGCGGAACGCTGGTGTGGTCGCCAGCCACAAGTGTGAGAATATCACAGAGATTAAGGGCGGTACTGGATGTGGCAGGAAAACTAAGCCAAGCAATTAGCCAATCCACATCTTCCCAAATTCTATCAAAACAGTATTTATTTTATTTTTAAAGGCACAGTAACAATCAAGCTACCAAAATATTACATTTAGAAAAAATATGTATGTTTTGATTTGTGGCTTTATCATTGACAGCTTTGTTCCCTTTATATATAACAATTATAATAAGATACTGAGATGCCGTTGTTATGAAATATTTATTATTCATTCAAAATTATTTAGCTTCTAATGTGTTACTTAGCGACTAGAATTTATCGAATTAGGAGGATAACATCTTGCGGTGGATTTTTCCGAAACAAAAGCAATTCAGCAAAGTAGACAACATACGTTTGTGAACATTGACTCTCTACGACAAGTAGTTCTAAATATAATCTTCCAAGACACGGCTTCGACTTCAACTGTTTTTAGTTCGTTTTACACGTTAACGGACTTCTTTGCCATTAGAGTAAATCTACAAAAGCCCTTCTAGCTGCAAAAAATCCGCGTTCGCGACTTCAAAAGTACCTGGGATCCGCACTCAGGACCTTCACCTTTATTTATGTACACTCGGACAGAAATCACCCTTTGCGTCGTCCGCGCCCGCTGCACGCATCGCAAGAAAGCATTCAAAATGATTTATTGTAAATGGTTTTCTACTTTGTTGGCTAAAATAATAACGCAGCGCCCGGATTGCTGTTCTAAATTCGATATTTTATTGTTACTTTTTTCCCTTTGCCACCACGCCGATACGTGCTTCTTCGAAAAATTTAATTTGCTGACCCTCTGTTTGGCCATTAGATGTGAATGACGCAGCAATATGGTAATTAGCGAACGAAAATTGCAGAAGTCATTAATTCACACTAAAGAGTTATCTTAGAAACAGTCGTTAAAGTAGCTAACGACGGGCGAGATGAATGAGATATCGACAATGCAAATAATAAAAACGTTAAAGGTACAGTAGAGCTTGCGGGTGGCTTTGTGTGCGAGCACAATGGCAGAAACGTCGAGACGATTGACGCTTTAACTCCGAAGGTGTCACAAGAATTAGTGGCCCATTATTGCTCCGTAGAATACGCTGGTCAAGCAGAAAGAAGATAACAATAATTAGCTCGGACGCAACAAAAAGTGACATAAATCCCGCATAATAAATCCTGCCGACTGCAAAAAACACCGTTTACCTGGATTCCCGATTTTTTGCAGAACGCCTGAACGAACGTGGACGATATAATAAACACCTCAATTCCTGGCACGGGCATTGTTTAATGATTTTCTGTTGTGATCTTGCACAATTCTCGGGCGGCGTGATTTTTTCGATTTCAACTTGCGAGAAAAATAAAAAGTTTTTGTATGTCCTGGTAGCGTTTAAACAAAAGGGGCTCAAGGTTCGTGAAGGTGTGATTTATTTATGACTTTACCCTAAAACCTTCGCTGGCCGACTTTGGGTGGCTTCTAAGATTTCTCGGCGGCTGTTCGTCCGGTGTTTGTGTATCGATTAAAGCCAACAGCCGATTAACGTTTTGTTTCTTTTGTTGCAGGAACAATATGGAAACGACGCGTTCGGCCGCCTCACTCCGCGAAGACTGTTAATTGTTAACTTTTAGAGATAAGCCCGCGTTTTAAAAAGCCGTTATAAAACAAAGATGCTGGGGTGTGCTCTGAGGAGAGTTGCTTCAGTGTTTCCATTCGCGCCGAAGGACATCAGCTTTAGCTCGGCTGACGACAGCCGATGCTTAGATAAGTAGATGTGTTAACGTTAGTACTGTCCAAAAAATTTCGGCCAACAAATCTAAAAAAACTTCGTTACAAACCTGAAACAAAGCTAGTCAAGTTTAATAGCAATAGTAAGTTACCAATACAGAAGTAGGGAAGGAAGAACACGGATCTAGTGCGAGCTCCTGGAAACGCCACTGCGGTGGTATGCTTTATATTGCCTCTTGGATCGACTGTGCGCTGACTGGTCGCTACGTCACGTGGCTTCCCGGCGCGCAACTGCAGTGCTGGATGCTACTAACTGTATACACGTGAGTATTCTTTTGTATTTTTTTTAGTGTTAGTTTCTATAAATCGAAATTATTTTCTAAAATTTTTGATGATATCATTATTAGTACGGTAAGGATCACAGTAAACAGAACATCTTTTATTGTTTTTTCTAGATTCTTAACTGTTATAATTTGAGTGTCATTTCTAGAGTTCCTAACCTAGGTATGATTCAGCATATTATTAAACTTAATCAAGATTTACCACAACGTAAGTCATCATCATCATCATTTCCAGCCCTTATTCCCAGTTCATCTGGGGTCGGGTCTTCTAGTACATCTGCGCCAGAGAGCTCTGTTCTCGGTTGTCTGGGTAGATGGGTTATCTCGCTTCAGATCTCTCAGATATATATTAGATATATATTAAAAACATAAAACAAATAAATTAATGGTGTTTTTCTTACTGTGTCGCGTAGAAATCCTGATGATAGCATCTAAGATTGTTATTATGATACTTATCGGCGATCTTAGTATTTTGTCTAGTTGTCTATATCCTTATGTCTTCACTCGACCGGGCCCTGCGACCTGCTTCATGGTCATCAAAGTATTTACCAGGGTTACCAACTCATAGGTTTTCCTCTAATTTTACAGAAAAATGTGCTCGTAAGAGGGAGATGAAAGTCTTTATCCATTTTTTGGTTTGGATACGTGCTTGTTAGGATTACATTCAGAAAAGATAATATTTCATAGCTTAGCTAAGCTATACTTTTCTAAATGTTAAATTATTAGTATCCCTGCGAAATAAATTATTATCTAGTTGTTAGAATATGAGATGTTTGTTTAAGTAGACACTCATACCAATGGGTTCAACGTTATTTTATTTATTTTTGAAACTGTTTTAACAGTTAAGTTACGGTGTGAAACAATTCAAAAGCGGCAACCCTGAAAACGCTGCAAAGGGCGTAAAACGTGTCTATACGTTCCGTTAAATTCCTAGACCGTTCTGCGCAGGAGTGGCCAGTTTCCATTTACGACTTTTCATGCGTTTCATTACCAGTTTCTGCCTTTGTAACGCCGGGCCCCAGCAATAGCACCTTACGTATAATCATCGGGTACGGAAATGTTTTAGGACTGTGTAACTGCATAAAATTAAACAGCAGCCATTTTAAGCTGTTGACTTTGATGCTACTTGTGAGTTCCATAGAGAAGTTGTTACAAGGCAAACATTAACGGCGCGAGTTGCAGTCACTTTGATTATGTGCGAGCTCTGGGCAAACCCCCTGTAATTATCTCTCTAGTTAATCTCTAGAAAGATCATACACTTTACAGCAAAATCGTTGGCATGAGATAAACATAAACAAAATACAAAGGTCTTTAAGTAATGGTGCCAAAACAATACAGTAAGTCCCTGGATGAAATGAAATCCCGATAGAGGGAGAAAGTAGTCCTAAATAGTAGTCCTAGTTCTTCTAGTTTTTGTTCTGGGATATTACATACAAAACATACAAAAATAACAATTGTCTCGAAATTGAGGGTTGATTTTAATGAAATAAAATATATGACAAGCTTAATACATATAAATGAAGATTCACGCGGTGTAACATACAATGAAAGACGTTACGAAACATACGAGTACTAAATAGTCAATTAAACAAATATCTTTAAGTACATACAAGTTATCGATATAGGCCTTGACTACATTTTCACTAGATTACCGGTAAGTGCTTCAGATAAATTGATGATAATAGTTCATTGACTCATCCGAGCTCTTCCTTTTGACCTATAAAGTCTGTCTAGACTTATCAATATTATTTTGTTTAAACGCACTTGAGTTTTGTAACTCAGACGTTGAGTATTTGGCAACAGAAATAAATATTTGCTGACGAAGTTTGCAAAAACCTGACGACAACGTGTTAAGTCGACTGGAATGTATGTGATGGTAAACAGATTGTATTACATTAGATTACAATTTATGCTTCATACTATGTCATCATAAAAATCATCATCATTATAAGCCAGAGCACATCCACTGCTGAACAAAGGCCTCCCCCACGGTTTATTTCAGCGACCGGTTGTGAGAGATCTGCATCCAGTGCGATCCGGCGATGTTTACAAGGTCGTCTGTCCATCTTGTCGGTGGACGTCCTATGCTGCGCTTTTGGTCGCAGGTTCTCCAATTCAGAACTTTTCTGCCCCAACGGCAATCAGTTCTTCGCGCTATGTGCAGTGCCCCTGCCATTTGACATACATGTAGTAATGGCGAAGTGGTAGTCTTTTGTAACAACTAAGTCCCATTCGATTGTTCCAGTCTAAAAATGAGAATTAATACTATCGATATTAGGATAACACATACCGGAGGAGCGACTTTAGATTGTAATTAATCATCTCTTGATTTGGCCGAATGATTATTTATTTCGACACTATGCTCTGACAAATTGATAAGCGACGAATGAACCTATTTTAAAGAAAGTCGCATTTTTGACACTGCAGTCCCTAAAATGACTGTGCAATATGTCCCTGAATTTCGTTTGTACTCCTGACTCATCATGATATTCCTAAGCTAAGAGGAATGACGATGATTTATTGTTTCTGTTTTTCGTTGTGACAAATACACCTAGGATTATTCATCACTGCGGTTTCGTTGTTATTATTAGATCAAACAAATCCGGTGTTATCGTAAAATAATAAAGTGCAAATCTTTGTATCACTAAAACCGTCATTAGCACTTACCTTAAATGCATTTTAGCAGCAAAATATGACAGAAATAACTTTTCTTTGATGTTATGATGGATGCAATATAACATACCTACTTACACAAATGTAGATTCACTATTAGTAGTACATAAATATTGAGAAAATGATTTTGAAAAGGTATTTTCCTAAATGATGTAGCTTAGGTATCAATATTTTTATCATTGTGGACATAAAAATTACAATAAAGGTCGTTTTGAGCAGAATATTCGAAAAGTGCCCTTGACCGATTCGCCCCGCCTACATGATTTATTCAACTTAGCCAAATTTGGAGACAATAGCTAATTAATAACAATAGTCTGAGGCGTTGCTAATACACACGAAACCAGTAGCAGAAATCATCTATGGAATACATAAGTGTCATGTGACACTTATTGAATTAGCTGACGCCTATAACATCGTCCATCCATGTAGATAAAATTTGGTTATATTTTTAATTTTACTAACAACTTTACATAAAAACTTTAACAGCGCCACTTTTGTACACCAAATAGTCAATTATTACTCGGTGTGACTTTAAAACGAAATTGTAAGAATGTGACAAAATCACGTGTTACTACATTTACAAATCTGTAAACATTTTCACACTACGTTAACTATTTACGAAATGTGACTATACTAATTTGATATTTATAACACTGTAAAATATTAATATTAGCGTGTAAATTGAGGGATAAACATTACATTAAAATATTTGGCAAGTAAAAATTGTGGTGGTGCAAGAATATGTGTTAAATCGACGTATTGTTGTGACGCATTTATACTAAAATATTGAAATAACTTAGAATCTGTGGTTATGACCATTTTCGGCTATGCCACCGACAGCGAAACAAAATCCTAAATCATCACTTTTTTTGTATACTCGAAACAAATATAATTTTCCTCTGGATGTTGTCAGGATTGGTAACAATTTTAATAGTAAACATATCGAGAATGACATTTCCGCTATTGATGACATTCGTGTGCTTCAATTATATCTACTAATGACAACCAACCTCGCATTAATAATTTCATAGTCATGAAATAATTAGTATTTATGACATACCTGATTAATGATCAATTTGAACACGTTATTTCGAAGACCATACAAAGCGATGAATCGATTGATTTCGTTTCTTATACATAAGTACAACCATTTTATATGACTGCATAAAGAAAAAATCGTATGATTCATTGACATTTGACATCATTGACATGTTTATTCGTTTCGCTTTGACCCATTGATATATATTTTCTTCGACCTGCTTTGATGCACCATGACTATTATTTCTAGTGATTCCTTAATTTCTATGAAAAACGCTAGAAACTGTATCAACGTGATCTCGCATATTTGGACGATGATCGCCTGCAAATGGATTCTGAACTTGGTACCCACCTATACATATATGGTTGGCGGTTTTAACTATCTACCTATAACTTATGTTGGGGGAGTTTCAAATGAATTATATTTCTTATAGTGGTAGACACTAACTGCCTATTAGTAAATACGATTTTGTCCAATCTTGGCCAAATCTACTTTGGTTGTTGTGTTGTGCCATGTAAACTAAGTAAATATCTTATATGTGGCTTATCGTACAGTCGCCAGCACATCATACTATACATTTTTGTTAAAATATAGCCCTTATTCCAACAGCATAAGATACCACAGTGTTTAGCTTGACGTGCTGTCGTACATCTGACATCACTGAGTGGTTGAGTGCCAATAGCTTAGAAAAATATTAAAAAGAAATCCTACTGACTTGTCTCAGAAAACAGCAAATATTTAACACTCATTATCAAAGTCATAATCTAAAATTTAACACAGAAACAGGCTTTCTTTACCAAACATGGCACATTCCTCTTACGACGGGCGCTGCTTCACGCCTTTCTTCAAACCTCGATCGAGTGAGGGCCCTTGATGGCTCTTCGTGTCACCCCAACTCGCACTTGACCGTTTTTAGTGAGTTGTGAATGACTGGAAATATAGATATAAGAGGCTGACTTCCGTAGAATGACGATGCATGCATGTTAAACGCTGAAATCGAGGATTAAGCAGGGATATTGGTCATTCTTGTAACTGAAGTACTGCTTTATGGGTCGGTATTTTCTATTTAGGATGGGCTACACTTTAAATTATTTAATGATTTTATCACACGAAAATTGAATATTCTAGATGAATTTGATAGTAAGTAGGTTACGCTTTTAACATTTGCTAACATAATCTGCTCCAATCAAAAGTTTTTGACGATTCACAACTGTAGCCTTATCACGAAGAACTATCGAATACGTAAGCGTATTGAGAAATGTCAATTTGTATGGAAATTGGACTGGCGCCCCTGGCACTGCGTAAAGAAATCACTATTTTAAAATGGATTTTGTCATTTCTTTTTTATCGTTTACGCATTCGATAGTTTTTCGTGCTCAGGGTACACAACCATTTTGAAACAATAAAAATATTTCGTCAAATATTACTTACGCAAACCAAACCTTAATCGGTTATTATTTGTTACATTTACAATGGTACAATTTATTCTGATTATACGTTAAGAAATCGTCAAATGCAAGTGGGTTGCATTGTTTGAACTCTAAGGTCGGCATCGAGTTACCGATATTACGACAGCGTCTAGACATTGGTAGACTTTTTTTGTTTCTGCACGTTTGTGGGCGGCCTTAAATTCGCATTAATCATAATCGACGGGGCTTGATCTGCCGGTAATAGGCACGACATTTGATTCCTGATGTAAGTCAATAGGTGATTTCAGTTCTTGAAAAAATGTCTTGAGGATAAAACCTTTATGCAAGTCTTTGATCGGTATTATTGTGATTTAATTGTATTATGTTTAGTGGCAGTCTCTAAACTTAAATGATTTACTCTGTAGAGATCTGATTGGGCAGTCAATATTCCTATTAGACAGAAAAAAATCTAATAGGATCAGAGTTTTGGTTTCAAGATTTTATAAGTTTTGTCAATTACTCTGTGAGGTAGAAATCTCAAATTACAGTTAGGTAGTGCACGCATGTGCTAAAATAAACAATCAAAAGTCTTTGAAAATTCTCACACTTCGTCATCGTGACATTTCGAAAGAATTTCACGAAAATCACACTCAATTCATTCCTACAAGTCGTCACGCATTAGCTTGGTAGGTCATCTCGTCATTATGTATTTGTTAGTTATTGGTAAAAATGTAACATAATTATAAAAAAACTTATGTTTTCCTAACTATAGTAATTTTATTTTGCCTATATCTAAGTAAAAGTTTCAATGTAACATTGGGATTTAAGTCCTAAAAACCATCAAAGATTTTACGAGAAACTGCATGTCATTGTTTATTTGGTATTCACTAGACACGCCTACAAAAAGAGCCCAATGGGTACCTACTAGTACCCATATTTCCGTATCACTAATTAAAGGTTAATGCCTACTTTGGATTCTACGAGACGTCCCAATGTCAAGCGCCTCGCCTCAAGAGTGTATAACAAATCCAGATGCACATTTCCATTATATCCTGAGCCCCCATTTTAGGAACATTCTGTTATATTAATGTTCAATTTATATTGGTTATGTTAAGCTTGAGTTGAAGCAGTGGGTAATGCGTTAAGTGTCACGATGACCCTCCAATACTAATGGTCGGATTAGTTTTCTTAGCTGATTGTAATCAAACGAATACGTTAGTGTTATTCGTATAGCGAGGTTTGTTTCCATTTACCTAAGCGAAATTTAACACAGCAAATTCTTTAAAATAGGCCGGCATTTGGTAATGGTATGCTTTTTACCAAAAAAACCTTGTCTGTCAATACCTTGCAATGGATTTTAATTATTTGGAGGTTTATACATATCCTAGGAATAATAGAAAATCGGTTTTATCCAGATCTAGACATCATCGTCATGTTTAAATACTCGTACTTAGCCCCTGTGCTCGTATTTAAAAAGCTATTTTTGAACATTTTTATCTTACAAATGTTACAATCAAATCTATTGACATGACTTTCAACCTGCAATTTTAGCCACATCATCCTAGTGAAACCCGAAAAATGTCGTAACGGTATCAACAATGAAAACGAGTCTTGCATTAGTATTACAGATGTGCGAAGTAACTGTTGCTACTAAGCGACTCTGAGGTCCCATTCAAATTCATAATGGGACCTAATTATGCCGCGGTAATGTATTTAATTATGATTTGTTCCACTAATAGGTGGTCCGGTAGGCGTCATACGTCTCTATTACTGACTAGACAAGTTTTTGTTCAGTATTTATTGTACTATTCATAGTATGATTTGTGGACGAAAATTTTTTGTTTAATGTTTGGTTAGTTGACGCTTATGTGAAACTAGTTTTGTTACTTTGACTTTTGTACTGAACAAAAAATATTAATGCACGCACGTCTTTTTGTAGTCCTGTGTTAGTAATCACAACTTAAGTTATTTAGAATATCTTTATCATTTTGATTTAGTTACATGGGTTAAGACCTCATTCTTTGCCTTGAGCATTTCTTTGATAAGTCACTAGTAAAATTGTGACGTGACTTATCACACTTCACATAAAATATCACAAATTACAAGACCATTGAGTACATAATACTCTGCTGCGCAAATTCAGTATTAACTCCAAGGTAGGTAAAGTCAAGTATACTCGTAATCGTATGGGAACGCACAGATCTACACTGGCCCGACTGTACTCTTAGTACTCACTATTCTTACGACTGCAACTGGATATAACGCATAAATTACCAAAGCAAGAAGCAACAGCCCTTTGTTAGGTTGTCACAGAGCAGGTACAATTGCATTGGAAAGCCACTTTTACCTTGCTTGCGTGGGCGCAGCATTTGGGACGCGTTTATTTTTCTATGGCCATTTCTTTGATGTATTGCTTCTGGTGCGCTGTTTACAATTAAGCACAATAAGCATTGATGTTGAACAGGCATTTGTTGGGTGAATCAAACTTTTAGATTGTGGGAAAATCAAAAGGAGTAGGTTAGGTACTTAATCAAATTCAACTACTTAAAATTCGTGATATCAAAGAGACAGAAAATGTACCGTATACTTATGTCCGTTTTCACAATGTCTGAATAAGTTCCCATTTGCCCATTTGCGTTATCTGTCCAATCTATACTAATATTATAAAGCTGAAGAGTTTGTTTGAACGCGCTAATCTCCGAAACTACTGGTTCGAATTGAATAATTCTTTTTGTGTTGGATAGTCCAGTTATCAAGGAAGGATGTAGGCTATATAACATCGAGCTACGACCAATAGGAGCAAAGATATAGTGGTCAATGTGTAAAAAACGGGAGAAAGAAGTCACTATTCCACGCGGACGAAGTCGCGGGCAAAAGCTAGTACATACTTTATACAAAATGACGTTTCATATTTAAATTATTTGTTGGTTAGTGCTTATGCTATAGTGAAATAGACTCTTAGTTTCAGGTGCATAAACGATCTTGTTTTTATGCTCAAAGCTTACGAGTATTTATGTAATGAATTAATGTAATACTAATCAATGGTCTAATCGTCCTTCTAATTTTATTCAAAGTTCCTTTTGTGATCATCAATAAAGTTATCATTATTTATAGCCTAGTCCTCGTTAATAATTTGATTATTCCTAGTAATCCAATAAACACGTCAAAACAAACACAGCAATAATCCTAAGAGTCAAACTCAAACGTTTGTTCTCAGATCCGCCGGTCACCGTACATAATTGAGTCCACGGTTCGACCCCCGGCTGAGTCGCTGTGTACAAACAATAAGCATCCGTGGGCTCGGACGTGACAATAAATTAATTAGCGCTTTGAAGATCTTTGTCCGGGAATAAAGGAAGAAGATACAGTAGAATCACTTTCCACCCAAAGCAATCATAAAAAATTGATTCCCATATCAAGTAAATGTGTCGGAGATTTCATCTAAAGCTTAATTTGTATATCCGTGAATGTGTCATTGAGAAGGTAACTTAATTCAGAGGAATCAAAAAGAAAAACCTTTTCCTCCCGGTCAAACTATAAACATCAACACTACTAAATACTTGTTATATTTAGAATCATACTGTTGATTTTGAAATCTTTCGAAATTCTGAATTGAAATATTATATTCCTCGTAAAACATATTTATGATCCTACGTATGTATACTGAACTTACTGAATATTCAATCATTATGTCTTGCTTTCAATGGATCGTTTTAACCTAACATTTTGAATGATAATAGAAGATTTGTTTAAAATAACGGAATTTTGGTTGAACATTTACAAAAACGTTCTAAAATAGAAAATAAACGCTAGAATTCGTCGCAATATCGTTAACTAGAGAGATATTTCTACTTAATCGTGCTTTTATTTTACACAGCTAACTAGGTAGTTGAAAACTAGACAATTATAAATATTTGCGGCCTAAAAACTTTTCAAGAAGACATTCCAGTACACTTACGGCCTGTTTCACAATGTCCGAATGAGTTCTGGGTACCGTTACCCATCCAAGATTTTATAAGAAATGACGTTCCATTTTTGAATTATTCGTTTGTTACTGCTTATTTGTCGATGGTGAAAAGGCCCCTAATATTTTTAACTCCACTTAATAGATAGTGTCAAGACTTGTGTTCAGAATTAGGAATTTGTGGCAATCACGCAAATATTTGCCATGGTAACATGTCGTTTCAATATCAAGTATTTTTGCACAAACATGTGAAAAAATCCAAAGTTAAACGTTTTGTGGTTTTGTACCCACGACCCACCTGTACACAAACATGCTTATATATTTTTTTATTAATTATTTATAAAAGGTACTTCTATGTCAAAAACTTCCTAAGGTCGGGTGGTCCCATTCAACAGATGAGAGGGAAGTGAATTTTTGGGACCAAATTCATTATGCTCCCTTTTGTTACAAAGGAAGCCTTTATCTATGCATCTCTGTATGCTTCTCATAATATTAAAAGTTTGTAATAAAAACTCGATTATTGATTGGAACGGCTGGATGGTTACTATGTTTAAAACGGATGTCGCCGTGTAGTTTTTATTTATTTTAGATCTAATAATCAGATTTTCTGACACCTGCAAAGATAATATTGAATCTTACTAAAACTCTGATGAAGCCAAAACTATTTTTATTATTGAAGTAGACGTCGTTTACTAACATTAAGATTTTTTGAGTGTTGAAAAGTACTAATCTCTTTGCTATAAGTTCCATAACTCCCACTTACTTACTTTACTCCCTATAATGCATCAACAAAAACCATTAATTAGGTGTCCTGATTTGGTAAGCTAAAATTCATTCAATCTCAATCTCAAAATGTATTCTAGTAAAACAATATCTGAAATTGTATTAAATTAGTGTTTATCGGCCTCTTTGATCTCAAAGGCTACGTAATTAGCTGTCTATTATTCGGAAACACATCGCACTAGGACTCTACTGTACATGTTGTACTATGTACTATGCCCGTATTATCCAATATAGTCAGCCCTTTTACTCGCAATGTCATAGTGGTATCAACGATAAGGACGGCAAGATTCAGAAATACGGTCGTGCTACAAAGTAAGGCTAAGGTTCAACAGAGCTTAATGTTTCAGAAATCTGGCACGATTTAGCAACCCGTCAAGAGCCGTCAGAGGTAAACGCTCATTTGTATTGTAATTAAACGGTGCTATTAATTGCTTTGAAAGTGTATACTGAAGGGTTATTCACCAACTTGTCCCGCAATTTTTCAAAATTGAAATCTTTTCCATTTACTTATCTTTCAGTATTTGAACAAAATAATATTTAAATTATTTTTAGAAACTATTTCTGATGGGAAGAAGTGATAAATTTTATTAAAGTAGACTATTATAACAATTATCTGCAACTCGTCCCATAAAGTCAAATACAAGGGACCAGTTTGAGAATCGCCCAAGATTTTGGGCCGACTTGGTGAACTACCCCTAAGTGGGTCAGTTCACAAAATGCGAAAGAGCGGGTCATTGGCACCGCGACAGCCAGGCCGTTGCCTTCACAGTTTTCCCTGCGATTTCCATAGGAACGCGTGTTGTGCTATGTGATATAGTTCATTATGCATGTGAGCGTTCGTCGCTTGTTTGTAGAAGTTTAGGTAAAGTTAGCGAACCGCTTCAGAGTTTTAGTTCAGTGACCTAAGAATTACCCTTATAAAGGTGATTTTCACATTAAGGCTTACTAGGGCCAGTTAACATACGAGTACTTATGTTTCAAGTTTCATCTCAATATAATCGATTGCAACAAAATAATGGTTTCGCTTCAGGGATTTGTTATTACTACGCATAAATAAGCTATGCCAAGCAAAAAAATTGTGGGAACAAGATTGTATTCCTTTAATGTCGAATTTGAAACTGTTTGTACCTATGCGTTGATGCCAAGTGGCATCAAATCATGTCGCTAGAAAATTGTTCGTGGTGTCAGTTGCATACGCTAGTAATAGCAGTTCAATGTTTCACTCAGAGCTAACTCGCAAGTGGCTCAGGTAATATGTAGTTAGTTTAGTTATATAGTTTTGCTAGCCCTAATCTGTACGGTGATTACACAAAATACCCATTACCTCAACGATAACTTAACTTTAATGATAGCAACTCTATCCAGTACTTAAACTCTCTATTATCAGCAAATTCCTTGTTTAAATTACATTGATTACCTTTACATCTTACAATATATAAGAAACGCGGATTTATGATTAAATGTATCTAGATACTCATAGATAGTAAGTATTAAGATTAAGACGATACAAAGAAATCTACTAAAAATCAAGCATTTACTACTTATAGTTAGACCATAACAATGCGTACTATTGTTAAATTCTGTGATAGCTCTATAACGCTCATAGAAAAAAAAACGCTGTTCAGCTGTTTCCGAAAACCAGGCATACTTAGGCCCAGTTGCGTGATCGATAGTTAACTCAACTGTGGTTAAATGTCGTTACTAGCGGTTGAATATTAACGTTTTGTACGTGTTTTGAAGAAAAAATACCTTAACCAAGTAGATTAATACATACAATAATTAACACTGTGTGTCAAAAATATTTAAAATATTTCGTCATGGCCGTCTTTTTTGCTGCACTGACTGAGTTTTGATTGCAGTAAACGTTGTTGATGAGATTAACTTTCGGAAAGTCCTTATCTTTCACATCTCACGATAACACTTCCCTTAATGCTTAATAGCGAAATTAAACGGCTCTTTTAATTTGGTGTACGTCATAATAGGCGCGGCGTCCTTTGATCTGGTCGTCCAATATGCGTAATTGTGGGTTAGTGGTCAACTGTGTGGTGTTTGGTAAAAGATGTAGCGATATAGAAACAACTTCTGTGCCCTCTTAGTAAGAGAGATATTTTTGACAAGCCGGGTTTTAAGGTACCAAGGCATTCTGTCTGACTTTGATTCTGTCTGAGGTAGTGTTTTAGTGTAATCAAAAAATATTTTTTTTGACAGATTCAAATCTCCAATGCTAGTAAAAATCGAACCAATAATGAGGCCACTGGTTGTTGTGGTAGAGCTATACTTTAATATTTTGCATTTATTTCCTCAAAATTAGTCACATTGTTATTGATATTATACAAACTTATCATGACGATGCAATTTTAGTAGCTTTTTTATATTCTCTATTACAAACGGATCTGAAATTTCGAAACTCAAATTCAAAAAGTGCATTCATCAATATTTTCGGTACATTCGAATTATGGATATAGGAACAAACGTTTATAGTTTATATTGCAGTTGCTGTTTTGATAAGTGACTCTGTAGAATAACACGTTTAAGTGCGTCTTCACATTAGAGCGACAGCAGTGCGTCGCTCTAACTTCTAGTCGATTTCTAGTCAAATGTTAACACGTTCCGGGACAGTGCCCGCCTACAGGCGTGAAAACAATAAAACATCTATTGTGTCTGGAGTAGTGTCCCGGAACGTGTTAAGGGCTTACTGTTGTTATTTATGTATGAAATTGCTGCTAAAGTCGCCTAAGTTTGAAAGCGCTTTACGGCTGTATAAACTCTGATGCAGTGTTGTTTGAATCGCTATATCTCTTAAATTACACCACAAAATGCACTCGTTTTTTACACGGCGCAAGTGTTTTTAATAAATAGGTATTACATTTACCGGAGGCTTGATTTTTTACCATACGTTTGATGTCTTATTACTAAGGGCTATCAATGTTGCCTCGATTATCCATGAAATATATTCAGCGTTAAGGATTTTAATTAGCTACATCTTTTGGTCGTGTTTTCGTAAAGTATAATAAGAATGCACGCAACATTTTGGTATTTTGCAATTAACATCCAGTGTTATTTATAGATTCTCTACATTATTGTCTTCTTATTTTGTTATTAACATATATGTAACAGGTGAGTGCTATTAATAATGTGATTTATTTACGCTTTTCTAGAACTTTTTTTTCTAAAGGTATCAAATTTGCTATTTCTTATAGCTATTTTAACAATAACCTGTACAAAAGTGTTAACAATTGAATAAAAACTTGTAATCGATTGAAAGGAACATCGATTTTAATAGACTTGATCCTGTTATCACGGTTTAAGGAATGTGAATAAATTAATAATCGGGTAGTAACGAGGTATTATGCGTGTCTAAACGGCTCGAAAGAAAAAGGTTAAGTAGAATCGTTATTAAAAAGTGGGAAACGATTTGAAATAAAACTTTTTGGGTTAATTTCTGTAGCAATTTGTAACACGCTTTGCTTGTTTTTTTTCTTTTTATATTCGTTGTCAGCTTCAATTTAAAAGAGAAAGAAAGTAATTAGGATAGTACGACCTTATGCTAATTATTATGTTAAAAATCATTTTTTCATCTCTCCTGTTCGGAAAATATAACTTTCCTATGTAGATAGCCGGGTGGAAAATAGCTTATCCATCCCTAGGGTGGAAAGTAATTTAGTTTTAATTGACATGGCATAGAGTCAAGGCCTGCAGTCAAAGCTTGGACCAAAGATAATTGAGCCACATCATGTTATTAAAATAACAATCATTTTTGCTTAGCTATAAATTGAAAATCATATTTTGTAGGTATTATGTATAATCGTTGATGAAAATATACAATTTCTTATTTTAATTCAATTAACAATTTAAATATTCTTATGGGCAGCCCACCATAATGACAAGATGTTTTTTTTTTAATTTTATATTGTCAGTGTCATTTCAGGAAGGATTCGTCCAAAGCCGTTAACCTTTTTAAAAAAAAAGTAATTATTTTTGGATTCTGTTATTATCTGTGGAAAAAAATCGATCGATATTCTTTACAAAGATTTTAATTATTTGATATTTTCTGCTTTTTTGTACTCTGTTTTCATGTATTCGTGCCGTTATTCTTTCTAATTGTGTTTGGTGTTGTTAGTACTGTAAAGCAATATCTGTCATATTTTGTTCAAAACTCAAACTCAAACTTTAATCAAAGTCAAAACTTGAGTTTTCCTTTCTCGCTGAACTACATAATACCTCACCAAGACATCTACAACCATTTTTGTAAATTTAATGTTTTCCTTACAGTCTAAATGAAAAATAGTATGTTTAACTCGGGTGAAAGCACCCATTTCACCCTCGAATTATTGGCGCTCTCACTTCGTTCGAGCGCCAGAAACATCTCGAGTGAAATGGGTCGCTTTCTCCCCTTGTATAACAATCTACTATTTAACCATGCTTACTTTATTTCAACATCAAAAATGACAGTGTCATTAATAGTACCTAATATATTTTTTGAACACACTTCTAACGCTTGCCCTACAAATAAATTCAACATTATTAGTATTAAAATGTTATTACTATCACCGTCCAGTTTAACTGCATTACTTAAATGGTAATAAAAACGTTCAATGTGCACCTTAATTTTTGAATAAACAACATATAATTAGTTTTACATATACCTCGATCTGCATACATAATGTGTCATCATATTGGAATCTCAGCAGGAGTATACTAAAAACTGTGGAATCCCCAGGAATGGAATTTAATTATGTATGATGTAACATATTTGTGTGTGTAGAATACGTAATGTATATATTTTTTTAAACTCCAGGCGTAGTTTTACCTACTTATTCGACACTATTGAATCTCTTGAATAAGTAATTGCATCTGTCTTTTATTTATTAGGATTTCAAAAATGAGTTTGCTTATCTATCTAGACAAGACCAAACAGTACAGTGTAAATAAATATAAATATTTCGAAAAACAATCGTTTAGGTATTCTTGTGTCAATTATGCACTAAAAATTTGTTAAGACTTACCTTATTAAGATATATTAAAACATTTAAGGTTGTGTCTTAAGTAACTTCGCAAGTAAAAATATTGAGATTTCTCAGTAAGTTCCCGTTAAAGTGGGAAACCCGGTAATTGGCACATTAACTAGTTAATACGAAGATGCTCACTTCAAGTGTTCAACTAATTTCTTGTCCGACTTTGACCGAGAAAATTATGATAATAAGCAAACATTATTAACTTCAATAATACTGTCGTTGTATATTAGAAAATAAGGGGATTAATTAAGATTCTAGGTAAGTTCTAAGCCTTCTTTGGGGTACTCGTAACTAAAAGTACAAAATGTGTACAACATACAAAATAAAATTTTATAAAGATTTATGTAACAATAAGAATGAGACATGACGGTTCTAAACACGAAATATTAATATGAGTAAATGCTTCTCACTGCTCGACGTTTCGGCTGCGTTGCAACAGCCGTGGTCACGAGCCAACTGGTGGATCGCGGCATCGCCTATATCGTCATATATCGTTATGTTACAAATAAGAAATTAGTTGAAATTGTCAAATTAAATAACACTGATTTAGCATAAATCTTTTTTTGGTTTGGTTTGGATTGGTCTTCAAAAAATTAAGTCGTGTCAATAACTGTAATCAAAAATTAAAAACACTTAAGCCGAGTGTACACGACACTGCGCCGACGACGCGTTGAGTAGATCAAAAACATTTTACGATTATTAAACCCCTCGATTGACAACCGGGAAGGCATTCCTGTCGTTCCCATATTTTTATTGCGTGTAAACCCGTCGGCGCTTTTTTATTCATTTCTTAAGTGACATAAATTCTAATACAAAGTCCATTTGTGTATCTCGGACGTCTTAAAAGGTATGGGTATAATCGTTTTTCTGCTTTTTACAAGGAACTCATTTCAATTATCGGCCGATTTGACGGTTGTAAAGTCGACGGCGAGCGGCGCCCTGAGGTGGCGGGTCGCAGCGTGCGTTTGACGTTTTTTAATTCCTCCCATGCTAATTTAATTATTAATTCTTTTTTTAACTTTTGTTGTTACACAGCTGTATCCTGACCATAATATTGTGAGTAACGGTGACTGACTCTACCGTTTTGTTGGCATTTTTAATTAGTGTCGTATTTGTTCAATGCTCATTTATTGCTCGTAAAAAAATATAATATTTTATTGGCTTATTAGTAATTATATGCCCCCCAGTAATGAGGTTCTTCATCGGTCTTCTAGCATCGAGATACAACTATCTCTATCTTATCGGGAATCGTCATTTGATCATTGAATAGATTGGAATTGGTGTTTAATATAATCTGTCCGTGGGCGTTTGACAGATTGACTCCGTGTCGCGTTAATGATGGCATAAGGATAATTTATAAAATGCCTAATGTCGATACAATAATTTGTCCGTCGCCTGTGTTGTTAACGATACGACACGAACATTTTATTGTTATTAATTATGCTTGATTTAAATTTAAATTAATTATCTTTACTCTTTTTGATGAGTTTTTATTTTCTCGTTGGTGAAAATGTAATTTACCTATATGTATTTATGGGATAGCGAGGGCTAAAAGTACTTATATCAACTTGGATTTTACCTTGGTATTTTGTTCCAAGTAGAATAAATACATGGTGTTAAACATAAAACAAATCTATGTGCCTTAACAGAGTTCCTAGCACGGATGCCATGACAGCAAAAGAATAATAACAGTCTAAAGAAGCCTCATTGATACAGGATACTTTTATTCCCTAATTTCGCACTTACATGAAACGATTGATTGCCTTTTCGAATCAGCATTTATTTTAAATATGTAGGTAGATCTGGTATATAAAATTCTCGTGTCACAATGTTCGTTCCTGTACTCCTTCAAAACGGCTTGACCGATTCTCATGAAAATATGTGAGCATATAGAGTAGGTCTGAGAATCGGCCAACATCTATTTTTCATGCCCCTTAGAGGGGGCCGGGGCAAAACGGTGGGGAGGTAGCTTTAAACAATTCATAACCCTTAGACGGGACCTGGGCTGGGGTGGGACGGGTCTGTGGTAAAACCATTTTCGCTGGGACCGCTTAAATTTTAGAATTACGAGGCTGGGCGGGACGAGGCCGGGCTGGGACGGGGCTGGGGGCGAAACAAAGTTCGCTGGGTCCACTAGCATTATTTATAATCACTTCATTGTAAAGTCAGTCTCATAGTATATTTTTAATACTGGCTCTTGTGTCCCTGGTTCAGTAACAAAATTATTTATCGCTAAACTCGCATGGTGTAAACGACACTTTTCTATGCCACTGCTTTGAAGAATGGTCCTTTTTGTGACCATTAGACGTATACCGTTACAACAACGGGATATTAATTGAGATTAAGCTTGTTATTAATATCCTTATAAATATCAACATTGAACTACACTGACATATAAAACACGTAGGAATGAGACAATGGGTACTAACAGTATTTGATCCAAAACATTCCTGTTTATTAATCAGTCAGGTATCAAACGACTGCCGGGAGTCGCATAATAATGGAATTTTATTGTGTCTCGTTCACACATACTTGACGAGTTAATCACATAGCTCTCACATAGAAAAGAAGAAATGAGGAAATTGATAAATTGATTACAAGTTTAATTAAATTTGTAAGAAAGGATTGCGTAAGACACGGGGTTCGATTCCTCGTCTGTCACAGAGTCACAGTTGCTTTTTACAAGTGCAATTTATATTATTAAGTTTGTATGGTGACAAAAACTATATAAACAAAAATAAACTATAAGAAATGCAACATTCACTTTTACACCCAGCTAAATAAACAGCTCAAGATGGTATCCCAAATGTCAATGAAAAATAACACTTACTGCACAAAACAATACGTGGGCGGAAAGTTGCTTCTAAACAAGCTGGCAACGGATTTAATTGATTTATAACTTAAATATTCTGTCAACAACAAGTTACAACCTATTAATGGTGTTTGTTCTCATCGAAATATAAATAACGCAAAGAAAGCGAATAACATTCTCAAATATATCACTCATATATTTCTCATCAAATTGGTACAGGCTACGCCGAAATTAGAGCACGATTATTATAACTTCTATTCTCAAGAACATAAGGTACAGTTTATGGCGTTATTTTGTGGTGGTCAGTTTTCAAAGCACAGAAAGACAGATGGCTTCTGCTTATATTATAACAAGGTGAGTGGAGCGATTCATCAAGAGTTGTCAATTATTCTAGTAGAGCGCTTCTCATCGAGAATGTAAATTTAATTAGAATTTATACGACACTTTCGAGCTGGATTCACGTTACAAATATAAATGTGGGTGAGTGTACTTCCGAAAACCAAGTCGAATTTAGAATCTGTAGTAGTAAATAATCACACTTTTTAGTCGAACTCTTACATTACACATTAGTTTCATCTGTGTAACGCTAATAGTTTCAGAATAAAGCGGCTGTGACATAAGGACAGACAGACAGACCCAAGGACAGACAGACAGAAACTAAGGGTTTCGTTTTTTGACATTCGGCTACGGAGCCCTAAAAAGACATATTTTTCATTAATGGAACAATATTGAACGGATAGATATTCCGCGGGACAGTGCCCTGGGCACATTATTTTGCTAAAAACCTATAAATAAAAAAAACAGTTTTGTGCTCTGTTTTGAGGTTTTAGTTTTATATTTTACCTACAAGATTGATTTATATTTTACCTTTTGAAAGAAATATTTTGATGCCAAAACCACATGACACGTCACGACAACTTGTCTGTAAAATACGAATTTTGTTAAGATACAACAGTGAATCTAGTGGTGCTACTGAATCTTATTTTCATATACTAGAAAACCAATACTCCCCGGATCAAATTAACACAACTTTATAGGTTTTTAAATCACTTTCGATTCGTATCTCGGTGTCATCTTATCATGATTGATTAGGCATCGGGAGCTTTCATTGAAGCTGCGTCCGAGCTTTTGGGCCTCTAATTAACGAACAGGTGAAAACGCTAATTAATGTTCAATTTAATTTTAATGCAAATAACTAAGTGATAAAGTAATTCACACCAAAATAATGTTTACTGCATTCTGGAGTTATGGGTTTGGACTCTCGAAATATTCAAAAGTATCTTAATAAGTTAGCTAGTAAAGTTCTCGTCGTTATTGTAGGTGTAACTTGATTTTACTGTTTAATTTTTTCACTTAATCCTACTTTATTACGAGGTCATTTTCGCTTGTAAATTAATTTAAGTGGTTTCGACTTGTAGGTTTAATTACAATGTGTATCTACATATATTTTTCTTGTCAGTTGAATATCAGAATTGACTCTACATTATGTAGGTTTAATTAAAGGCAAATAAGCGTTTTGTTTATTGTCACCTTTGGAATCTTAGAACAAGTACGTAAATGATTAAACTTGTAACTAAACGTACCACTTTAAGATCAGAATATCGATAAAACATATATTATATACATAGCGACAGACAAATATCGATAAAACATTTTATTTCAAAATTGTTGGTTAACTTTTATATAATTTTCATTTTAACGGCCTGCTTCACAATGTCTGAATAAGTTCCCATTAGCTTTATCTTTCCAATACTTAATACGAAATGACGTTCCACATGTGAATTATTAGTTGCCTTATGCTTAATTGTCGACGGTGAAATAGACCCTTAATATTATTCACAATCGAATGATGCTCATCACTATCGATTACCATATCGGAATACTTAACCCCACCGAGTTTTCAACCCTGACCCGCTTCCAGCCTAGCTATCTAGATTCTAGATCTGGGTTCGCTTATCATTTCAGCAGATCTGGGGATCAATTCTCATGCAGTTCGTATGCGAAAAAAGTTCACCGATTGAATTTTCATTGTAGAAGAAAAAAAAGGCTCACAATTTCCATGCATTTCGATTTCTTCCATGCCGTAGTTTTTTTTTCTTGTATATATATAACTTGATTTCAAGGTGAAACGGTTAAACTCCCAATCGAATTACCACACGAAAAAAGTTCGGTCGACGCGAGAATTGCAACCCTGGTAGGTTTACGTAATCAAGTTCAGCCTATCTTGTGAATCTTTCCAATTGAGCTACCGTGCTTTTTGGTTTCATATTTCATCTTTTAAGAATAAAATATGACACTGTGAGTGTTAAATATTGTAAAACCATTGAGTAGCGAAGCGTTATCATTTCCAAGTTGAATTTATTCTGTAAAGAATAACTACTTGGCCCGCTGTTGCATAAACAGACAGGTAGATGGCGCTAACGTCACGCAATGACGTATCAATGAGACCAAGAATTTCGCGGGGTCGGACCGACAGCACGGTAGCTCAATTGGAAGAGCAGTTGGCCCGGATTGCCAGAAAGATGCTGGTTCGAATCCCGCCCGTGCGCAATTTTTGGTTTCTTATTTCATCTTTTAAGTAAATTTAATATGTTTGTTAATATAATGTTTCATTATTTATATGTAAGTGTTAAATTTTTATTCATATGCAGAAAATATATAGTAGTAGTTTGTATGGACAAGTATTCATGACATATCAAAAGTGAGATCTTTATCTCATAAATTGCGTTATCACAGCTGGACACTTATTTTGCTTGTTCTTACCTTGTTAAAAGATAATCCAGTATCAATCGCAGATGTAAATGTGGATTGAGATGATATGAAAAAACATCGACTGTAACAGGTAAGACTAGTTATTAATTAGTAAAGTGAGATTGTACCAATGATGTGGTAAGGTAGCGTTGACGTGAGATTCTTTTATAAGGGGCCACTCCTTATGTATGTTTACATATTTTTAAAACGAGTAATTTTGATGCTTGCCAGTTGCATATGAATACTCTTTAGGTACTAATATTAATAGTGTGGCGTTCATGAGACAATCATTTCTAACGCCGTTAGTACACCAACGCGTTCGCATGCGGCAGAGATGCGGCTGCGGCGATTACGGTACCGACAAGGATGCAACAAACACATGCCAGCCATGATTTTTTTTAACTCGTCAAGTATGTGTGAACGAGACACAATAGAAATTCCATTATTTTGCGACTCCCGGGAGTCGTTTGATACCTGACTGATTAATATGGGTTTGCTCTTGACTCCAGACCAAGCCAAGTTCGACTAAGACAGAGTCGATGATGGAACGAGCTTGCCCAGAAGAAGCGTTGTTAGCTAGCCTATGCGAATTTCGCAGCGCTGCATGTGAAGGAAGAAGGAAGGTGAACTAAAATAAATAAAATCGTATCTTACTAACGGCGTAAAACTCTATAAATTAGTTTTTCTTACGTGTTATCCATGTGTCATCAGTCGCTAAATTGTTTATGTACATGTAGGTAGCAGGGTAGTACTTGATTCAGTAGTAAAGTCTTAAAAAAAGTTACGAGTCTTCAAGAATAACCCTTTTCTGAATGTATAGAATCAGTATATACGAGTACGAACCTAACAGTTTCACCAAAATATTTTATTTGGTTTTAACCACGACCATGTAAAGCTTTATTTTAAAGACACGAAAGTATCCTGACCAAAGACACTCCACACTATCTACTTATTTATTACTGAAAAAATTGAACGAGTAATTGTGCGAAGAAATTGCTTGACTTTATTTCACCGGTGCCTTTTCATCTTCGAAACACAACCCGCGGGCGCGGCTGCCACCCCTATGTTTGAAAAAAAAAGATATCAATAGGAGGTAGCTATTATATCTTTTTTTATCGTAGGTATCTTACTTACCGGTATTTCAGTAGCGGTCAATTTGTAATCGGCATGTCTTCGCCGATCAGAAGTGTCGCTTTTAATGATAATAAAATGCCGACTTTATGCCAACGAAGGCCACATTAAAACAGTAATGGCGAGCTTGTAAAAACTTTACAACGGGAAGGCATTTTTATTAATCCGCGGGTTGATTAGATAACTTAAAAGCGATTGCTATGCGATTGCTTTCCGTATTATTAGTACCGTTAGTATACTATGTTTCGCTCTAACATAGTTAGATGTACTGAAGCATCGCTGCCCCATGCGAATGCGTTGGTGTTCTTACGGCGTAATCTCTTGCAGCACTTGAAAGTAAATGAGCTGACGCACTCTAACAAGTGTCCCAAAAAGCTATTCATTCATACCAGGTGATTGATAGCGCTGCATGTATCAATGAGCTTCGTCTGAGGAGACATATTGACGACTTTTTATTATTTTGACGTTTAGCAATTAAAACGAAACGTCGACAAATACAGGGTTGACACAGGGTCGATAGTTGGTTTAACAAATCACTCCGCTTAATTTGGCTGCACTGTGAAATGCTAATACCCGGTTATCGTAAGAATGGACCTGTCAAACATGTCACGTCTTTTCCGCTTCCCCGCTTCCCCGCTCTCCCAACCCGTGTAAGCCCACTTCGTCTCAAAACAGTTCATTTTTTCACACTTTTCCTTGCGCACGGTGACAGTGACAGGTTCATTCTCACGATAACCAGGTTGTCAGTGATTCTTTTGTAGCTCTCAAAACACTCGTAACGACGTCATAGTCACTGCAATTGCAATGTGACAGACATCGTGATACGTAATCGCCCCCCGATGTTATCATACGCCCATAATCCATATCAGATATCTTGCGAAACAAAATTTTTAAATGTAGACATGAGTGTAAATTAACTGAATATAGCGATTTTTCTTTTGTTTAATTAATTAAAATTAACGGCGGACTGGTCGCATTAAGTAATTAATATTTCGACCTTAATATTAATCGGTTATGAACAACTTGTTTCCTTGTTGTTGATAAATGTATATGAAATGTTTAGAGGACGATATAAAGGAGATTTTTCAATTAAAACAATGTTGTTGAAAAAATATTATTATGAGTCTGAAATATAAAACAGCATATCTCGTCAGCTAGCTATTACTGTAAACGTTTTAATATATAAATTATTCTATTTTCATTAAGTCATTTAGGTTTCATGCCAAAGTTCATTAAAAATAAATAAGCGGCGTATTTGCAAACCGTACTACATTCAATTAAGGCTGGTATGGAGGATAATATCGAGGAGTCGGTGGCAAATTGATAACCCGCCCATCGCCGCCCCGCGCCGACACAACCTGTGTTTTGTAACCGCTCGATTACCTGAACAAATAGAAAACTGATGAAATTTATAAATGCAAGTTACATCAATTAATAATGGGTATAATTTCTGTACAAAAAATAATCTAGTTTTCATATTCCAATGTCAATGTAGGATCATTTTATATAACTTCAAAATCACTGTATTGAAGTCATCGTAGTTCTACTTAATTATTTGCAAAATTAACATTTATTTAGAAAACCATATTGTTATTAAGATATCAATAATTTGGTTACAACTAAACCGATATTCGAAAACGGGTTTTCACTATTAAAATGCTATCATTAAAATTAGATTAGCTCTCTGGGTGGTTGGCGTTCTAACAAATGCGAATCCTAATGAAGAAGTATAGTACGCAATTACAACATTTACAATATTAATTATTTCAAATCTATTGTCCGTTGGCCGCTATACGGCAATAAAATTAATATACGGCTTCCTGATTGGAAACGTACCTACATAAAACTTGAAACTACTTGCGATGAATTTATTAGACCATTAGGTTTTCATATGGCTTCTGTTACAGCGACTGTTCTATTTAGCCTTTTAAAATGTGATATATATTTTTGATTTGAGTGTCAACGATCAGTTCTAGATTGGAACCCTTTCGACCATAAGCGCAGCGTTGGACGTCCACCAACAAGATAGACTGTGTGATTCAGACCTTGTAACTGCTTGCAGCCGATCGCTGCGGAAATCTTTGGGCAAGGCCTTTGTTCAGCAGTGGATGTCCTTTGGCTGGTAATAATGATCAACGGGTCACCGGAACGGTGTTTGGTAAATACGCTTCCTTTTAACTTCTTTAGTATTTTATATTTTTGGCAAAAATTTAGCGTGAATTAGTGGCCATGGAATAATAGGCTATACCTTTATACACGTGGTACACCAGGTTTAAAACTTACCTTCTTTGAATGAAGCCAAGCGCCCGATTGTCTGAGCCCGTTAAAACAATTAATATACAATACAAGTTTCATATCGCCTCTTATATTGTAGGAACGTAATTGTTCTGCTATTGAATATTCTAGTTGTAATATAATCTGGAAGTTGGAACGGAATCTCGTGAAACGGTATTTGATTCTGCCTTGAGAATTTGAAAGATAAGACAAGAAAATTAGAAATGAAATGAAACAAAGCCTTAGAGAGGCTTATGCATCTTTTGTGCAATTAAGTTTAAATAATAAACTTCTTAAAATACATACATAATATACAAGTTAGAGCAACCATGGAATCTAACTTAATAACTGTACGATCATATGGTTCAGTATTCAAGATATTAAACATAATAATGTAAATTCCAACGAACCAATAAATTAAAGGATTTTACAAAAGCTAATTAGTTTATCGGTCATTTTATAAAGATCAACCTATGAACCTACATGTTAAAATCATGCATCGTAATATTATGAATAGTATCGAGATATAGTCTACATTTCGATACCTCCAATAATTAAACAAGCTTTCAATCAATCAAAGTATCATCGGCTATAACAACAAGATGATACAAATTGTTTAACAACAAAGCATTAACAAATAGAGGTTGAGTGATCTTGAAAAATGCGGAAGAGAACAATCAGTACGAAATCAATATGTAATGATCGTGCGTCAAAACAAATGATTATGAAACTAATATTCATTACAATGGGTAGAAACACAGTAGGCTTACTTGGTTTCATTCTTAACTCGTCAAGTATGCGTAAACGAGACACAATAAAAATTCCATTGTTATGCGACTCTCGGCATTCGTTTGATACCTGACTGATTAAGGCCTTTTCCTACTGCACTGGACTATACCATGACTAGGAACGTGTTAGGCACAAAAACATGATACGCTCTACCTTGCCCACTAAACGGATTGACAGCGTTCTGTCTCATCGTTATATAGAGCGCGAGTGAGAGCAAACGTATTTTGCCGGTGCTGGCACGCGACGGATATTTTGACATAAGTATTTATATTTTAAATGTATTCTACTAATTTAATTATTTATTATTGTAATATGAATGTATAATAATTGATATTGACTATTATTGTATTGTATTGTACTGAAATATTGTATGTCTGATAAGACAGGTCACAGTGAGACGTCATTTTTATGAAGAACTTATGTACCTGTGTTCCACAATAAATTAATTTGATTTGATTTTGATTTGACGGTGTTGGTCGGTGACGGAACGGTCTAGTGGGCAAGGTGTTATAGTTTTCAACACAAAGATTTTTTTTCCTGACACGTATCTAGAACGGTCATGGTATGCTAGTCTAGTTTCACCATTCGTGACTTTAATTTTATTCAGAACTAGCTTTTGCCCGCGACTTCGTCCGCGTGGAATAGTTACTTCTTTCTCCCGTTTTTTACACATTTACCACTATATCTTTGCTCCTATTGGTCGTAGCGTGATGTTATATAGCCTATAGCCTTCCTCGATAACTGGACTATCTAACACAAAAAGAATTATTCAGTTCGAACCAGTAGTTTCGGAGATTATCGCGTTCAAACAAACAAACAAACAAACCAGCAAACAAACAAACAAACAAAATCTTCAGATTTATAATATTAGTATAGATGTTAATAATGATATTGGCATCAACAGACGAATAAATTTGAAACATTACGATGTCTAGTATTTACTTTCAAGTGCTTTTTTTAGTGTAGTTAAAGTTCCCATGATCGGTTTTAAGATTGAGATTTCTGAATCTTTCTCCATTACAAATTAATCTTCACTAATACCCGACGGCGATAGTCACGATTTGACAGACAGACAACACTACTTATGATATTGTCGATGAACTGTACATCACTTTTTATTGAGTGCTAATATTGGGCAATACATTTTTTACTGTTTTAGGTGTTCGTATGTAGGCTCATTTATATCAGACGAGCGAATGCTCATTCTATCCCCACTTCATTAAATTAATTTTATGTAAACAGACTCAGAGAATTCGTTAGTTGTTCTATTCCGTTCATTGAATATTCTTAGAACGGTCGCTCGATATTTTGGTGTAAAACGCTGAAATCGAGCTTCCGTTTAGAACAAAAGAACAGGAAAGAATGTTCTTGTTCTTGCTTAAGTTCTATGTTCGTTTGGTCTAAACCCACCTTGGCATCGCTTACGTGTTGCGGTGAGTTCACATTATTGTTGACTTCATTTTGTACAACTTAAACCATTATTTAGTAAATCAAAGCTTAATAAACGATATCAATACTAGTATACAAGGTGTTTCAAAACAACGAGTCAAGAATGAAGGGAGTTACTCGGAATCAGTAAATGAACATCTTTCTCGTAGAAACATAGGTCGAATAGCGCCAAAAATAATTTGACGTCCCATACTAAATCGGTCATGTAACCCGTCGGATTTCTATGCAGAGTCAATTAATTTTTGGCATATTTCGACCCATGTTTCTAGAAGAAAGTTGTTGAGTTACTGATTCTGAGTAACTCCCCTAATTTTTTACTCGTTGTTTTGAAACACTTTGTATAATCATGAACCTATTCCCAATACAATATCTTTAATCGTAATATTATAAATAGTTTCGATACAAAAGTCAGGAACTGAGTGATAATGACATGATTTATGTTATAGTGCGAGCTACCTCGCCAATGGAGTCGCTTCACAAATCACTCAACCAATTAAATACGAAATAAATATTTGCATAACTTTGAAACTATAATCGTTATTCATTACTATTGCACTTTTCACCTTGATTCTTCTAGTTGCTATAAATGTCAAAATAATCCGCCATCAATTCAGATAAGTTCACAAATCACTCAATTTTCACCAGTGAAACCGGGACCTAAGTTGACATGTGTCAATGCATACTTGGCATAATAAACTGTATAATTAATTATGTAGACCCAACGGCAGTTTGGCATAATGAGCAGAAGTTTCCAATTCTCTAATGTTTTCCGTTAGAAAATTACATGGAAATTGACATCTTATAAAGTGGCCAAGGATTATAATTGATGTCTTCTTCTTTTTGGAATTTAAATTGAGTTGCCGCGAAGTGTTACCGCATGTTTTTCTTGACATCGATCAGGGGAAAAGGTCAAAGTACTATTGACTAGGTGTTTTGGTGGTACCAGATCTGTTAATGATAGAGAAGAACTACTAAGTAGTACAATATAAATAATAAATATTGGTCACCAATCACATGCCTACATTTGGTCTGATCCCAAAGTAAGTAGCTAATGAACTTGTGTTAGGGAAATAAGAAACAACAGGGATACCACTACACTCTGACCCGAGATAATGAAAATTATGGTTTCTACATTGACCACACCGGGAATCGAACCCGGGACTTCGGAGCTGCAAACACCCAGAAACACAGCGTGCTAAGCCACTACACCTCGGAGGTCGTCAAAAAAGTAGTGGAAGAAGAGAATAAAATCATCTATTGCCATTATCAGGAGTGGTTTACGTATTTTTAAAGAGTTTTACGATCCCACACGAGTACCGACTCACCCTGTAAGAGTGTTAAAAAACTTCGTGTTCACACAAAGCCGACTGGATAACTTAATAAGGCAGTATTGCAGCTCTGCTTTTACAATAAATCTCTTTTATCCCTTTCGCGAAACGACACCGTTTATAGCTTCTGAACCGACTTAAAGGAATTATTTGCAATAATAAAGACATCCTCAAGGGACTGTAAAATATTTCGAGGAAATAATCCTGTTTTATTATAAAAATATCAGTTGTAATATTTTTGTAAGGATATAAATAAGCTGTCCAAACGTAATTATCTTGTTAACCGAGAGAAAACAAGCCTCATTATTTATATTTTATCATTATTATGATAATTTTATCGAGGCTCACTGAATTCTTCCCAATAAGTACGAGCTAACCATCAATTTTATTTTTAACACGTGCATACATTTAAATAAGAGACATTTAAAATTTATAGCTCTTGAACATTAAATCATATAGTTACACAAGTTTCTACTTCCCTGGTATTTCTTACAAAAGCCTAAGAACTCGGAAGCCCTTTGGAAAGGCATACAGTACAAATTATACTTACAATTGACAAATTACAATACTAAATACCAGTATGTAGGTGACAGGACAACAAAGTTTGTATGACAATAGGCTTACACACGAGCGGTTAAACGTAACAGTTAAATAAACGCTACAATTAATGCAACCATATGAACTCGCTGTTATTTTTTACCAACTTCAAAAAAGGTTATTAATTAGTGAAGTGATGTCTGATGATTTCAGAGCATCGATAATTACTTTTCTCAGTCACGAATCCACTATACTTATTTGAACAAGAACAAAGTATGATAATCTATTTTTAATATAGTTATTATGTATTGTCAATGATTTATTTGTAAGAACAAAACTGATTAATATTAACGCTGTTAAAAAAAAATTGAGAGAGAGAGAAAAATAGAGGGTAAAAAAAGTAAAAAAAATTTTAGAGATCGAAAAAATACTTGTAAGTACTTACTTGTTAGAGAATTTTTCTTAAAAACCTGGGAGTAGCTTTGTACCGTCATTTCCACTAGTCGTAAATCTGTGCAGCAAATCTAGGGTTGTATACCTAAGCTGTATACATTTTGTTTTACAAACAAAAGCTATAAAGTTCGTACCAAATATTTTATAAAATGTATTTTCAACCAGAAATATTTTAATCATATTTTTGCAACTAACTTTTATTGCTTATCCAAATTTGGTCAGCGTAGCTTAAATATTCTGAAACCTATTAGATAACATGCTATAATCCCATCTTGCATGTCACGGACATTACACAAGCTAGTATTTATGACTGTCATAAAAAAATATTTCTAGTTCACATATATCTCCTTTCAGTGGACAACTTATTCAAGAAGAGGGTAGGTTGGCACTTGGCGCCTGTATTCGTATACCATTAAATCTTCCTCAAATCACTTTTTATCGCTTGTGAAAACTTCATTGCGCTTAACTTTTCCCCGATTGCCTCCAAAGAAAGTCGCACCATAATCTTTACAAGCAAACTCAAAAATTAAGTCATCCGCGGCATTAAAGAGGCCGTTAATTTCCATATAAAATCAGTAATTAATCAGTTTCAGCGATGAATAAATCATCGGCTCGTTTAGAGTTACAGGCCACTTAAGTTTTATGGCTCTCTCACATGCCAATCTTGGACTACGATCATAAGAAGGACTCGTCCTATGCCTCTATAAGGCTAATAACATGGTCCACAAAAGACTCACCCTTATCAAGATTAAATCTTAATCGAACTATGAATCCATAAAACAATTTTAATTGTGATACTTTGCATACGCATTGATAGTAAATTCTTGATGATCGAATGACGCGGTTCGACGCAAGCAGTACGATAAGTCACTTGGCAGAGTTAAAGGAAAATCAAAGGACTGTTTGAATTAATAATCGTAATATAATATTGCCATTTTAATTTATTTTTAACACATTTTAGTATGATGTTTTTATTTAAAAGCACATTTACGTATTTAACAACATCCAATGGCTAAATCTTGCTACAGCCGCATATTCACTTAACATTATGATGGTATCCGTAATTTATATTATCCATAAGATGAATTAATTTCATATTTACCGTATTATACGGTAACTATAACATTATCTTAAATCACCTAAAAATGGCTAGTTTTTTAAAATTTATCGATATTTGTACAACTTTGTTACATACATCACTAGACAGATAGACAATATTTATTCAATGGGACCGCGCCGAGAGGACACTCGAACGAAACTGCGCGAGCGCATATTTAACGACATTTACTTCTCCACACAATGAGTACAATCTAGTATGTTAATGTGACATGCCACTACGCCAGTTTAAGTTACGGTGATCAATTAAGCGGGGAAAAAACTTATTGCCGGCCGGCGGTAGGCCCAAAGCAACAGACAAAAAATCGTGATACAGTTAAATTGTGATTGATGCACATAGCCCCGTCGCAGGGACGAGCGTAATTGAATTGTGATGCCAAATTAAGTTTTTTACTTAGACCGCTGTCAACGTTTTCGCTCCGGCGGAGTGAGGTATTTTTAGAGTTCCGTACTTTGGACTAGAAAAAGATGTCGAGCTTAATTGTTTTTCACCTGCTTAACCGATGACTGCGATAAGACTGTATATGTAATTCAATTTACTGATAACACCCCGATTTGATTGTATCGACTGTCGATGAGTCATCATCATCATCATCATTATCAGCCGAAGGACGTCCACTGCTGAATATAGGCCTCCCCCATGGCCTTCCACAACGACCGGCTGCGAGCGGTCTGCATCCAGTGCGATCCCGCGATCTTCACAAGGTCGTCTGTCCATCTTGTCGGCGGACGTCCTACGCTGCGCCTTTGGTCGAAGGGTCTCCAATCTAGAACTTTTCTGCCCCAACGGCCATCAGTTCTTCGCGCTATGTGCCCTGCCCACTGCCACTTGAGCTTACTGATTCGCAGGGCTATGTCCGTTACCTTAGTTCCTCTACGTATCGATGAGTATTTTCAGGAATCCAATAAGCGAATACAAAGGTATGTTTTCCTTATTGTGATTGTACACTACGATCACAATTACACTAAAACATAAAAATGTACACACTATACTAAATAATGATGTCAGTTATTAGGTAGATATTATAAGGAACCCTTTCCAATAAGCTAAATAAGTCCCTGGTCACCAAAGCGTGCTACCGACCGTACGAAGTCAGAGGCGGCCCTGGAACCCGGTCATTAATTTGCAGCGCATCAGTACGGCCGGTGCGTGATATGCAAAACAATCGAGATACCGCGAGAATCATTGCTACCCGGCTGGGGGTGTACAGGGCTCAAAAAAAAAAACAAGTTTTTCTTCTAAACGTCAACTACGGAGACCATATTTAGTCATCGGAACGTGCGTGCAACAGATGTAAGTCGGACCATCGCAACGCAACAGAGATGCAACGCATAGCAATCCCGGTTTCTTTATTCTCATGGCAAAACCTGTTAAAAATTTAACATAATAGCCCCTGAACTATTCCTCTTTATTTTTCACTCATTACTAAGAGATATATTTAAATAGCAAGTTTATTTTGTCTCATAGTTTTTAAGCAGATCAGCCAGACCAAACACAGTTTGTGGCAGTTCAGTGAATTATTATCCTCCAATTTATTTCATGTTACTCTGATTAATGATACTTTATATAGCACGTTTAATTTATTAAATTAATGCGTTGTCATGTAATAAATAGTTACACAAACTTAATTGAATTACATACTAAGACGGTGTAATATTAATTATCCAGATACATAATAATATGATGGTAAAATTAATAGTCAATCGATTGTAACTTATCCGATAATTTATTTAAATTAAATTGTAGTCAATCTTAATGTTAAAAGTACATACTAATAAATCTAAGTGTGTACGAAGCGCCATTTTAACATAACAGGGTGGGGTTTGGTTACAGAACAAATTGTGAATTTTTATGTGTTAGTTTTTTAAAGGAAAATTCCCACGCGACTATCAAAAAAACGTGTCGTGTAAATACCATCAACATGCTAATTATGAACAAAGTCTGTGACACTGGCGTCTGGTGAGTACCTTGTAATTCATTACTAGGAAATTACTAAAGGTTGGGGAAGTGAAGTACTATTGTATATGACATTGTTGAGATAAAAACAGAAGGTTTGACTCTATAGCTTGATTGATGGTGATTTTACTAGGACGATTAAAGCGATTACTTACTAGATGTCCCAGCGATCTTCGTTTTGCCCCGGTCTGTTTATATTAAAGTATCCTATGCCCGTCTCCTGGTTTTAAGCTACTTCCCTACCAATTTTCAGCCAAATCAGTTCAGCCGTTCTTGAGTTATAAATAGTGTTACTAAAAAAAACTTTATTTTAATTATGTAGATTTGTGTTCGTAGTCATTAAAAGCTTGCATTTTTCGTGCAAACCAGCATAAAAAAAACAGTGCATTCAAACTGAGAACTACTTACTAATATCAATCTACCTTCTAATTATTCAGCCATCTCTACACATGAACTAGTATAATGCGTGCTCTAAATATGTTAGCACTAAGTTCCTATTAGCAAAGAAGGGAACGGCCCTACTGTACACACCTTTATTGTTTTAAAATGTTTGCAGTGGGCATTAAAGCGAATCTATGCTATGCTGGATAATCCTTTTGAAATTTTCCGATTAAAGTTGTTAACGAGCAAATGTTTGTTGTCACTGAAGAGTTCTTAGACCACTTGAAGTAGCCGCACTTTGTAAATTAATTAGTGTTTTGCGAATAAATAACCGGAAAATATGTGCATTCTTGTGCTTAGTTAAGTATGTAAGTATGTTGCGAGATCATTTTCTGATCATAATTCTATGTATCTGGGCTTCGTGGTATTGACTCGTTAAGAGCATTTGTCTGATCGTTGTGGATAAATTTTCCTAAACGTTTTCCTAAATCGGTCAATAAATTGCTGCTTATGAAATTGTTAGCAAACCTAACCGTATATTATACTTAGGTCTCAAATCTATTACGTAGTGATATATTTTTTAGATGGCAAAGTACTTCGTGAAGAGTAATTTTTTGATAGAAATAAAACATTAGCGCTTTTTTTATTACTTTTCATTTGAAATTTATATAAAAAAAAACTTGTTAGCATCTGAGTCTCATCCTGACTTTTGCAACCATTTAAAGTAATTTACCTTCATTTTTCTAATATTCACTAAAAACATGGTTGCTCTCAGTGTGCACCCAGTGT
Source organism: Pyrausta aurata (assembly GCA_963584085.1). NCBI lineage: Eukaryota > Metazoa > Arthropoda > Insecta > Lepidoptera > Crambidae > Pyrausta > Pyrausta aurata. The sequence goes on from OY757260.1 coordinate 4,590,993, forward strand.
GCCGAATCCGCGGCGTCTCAAAGAAATCTTCGTCGATAGCTCAACGCACAGTGGCGCCGCGAACGCGAACCATCAAGTGATCCGTAATTGGTGAATAATTTTATTGACGTGGATTATTGGATCTAGAAACTTCAGCTAAAGTAGGCGACCTTAAAAAAGTAAGAGACCTTTGACAGATGTTAATGCAATGAGAAAACCACAATTTTAATCATTTTTTTTTGGTTCCTAGGCGCGAATTGCGATCTTGCTTTAATCCGTTTAAGTTCCAGGCATTTCAATTCCCACTCAAGTCATGTTGAGTTGCCAAATTGACATTGCGATGCAACTTAAGAAAAAGAAAAAGTACTTCACTTATTCGTGCAGTGCTGTCCCACATTAATCTGCTCAGTGGAATATACGAAATCACGAAACGATTTGCTTATCCGTTCAAAAGCAGAGCAAAACTGTCAAAGCAATATCGCAGTACGCACCCTGGCGTGATTGATGCAAATCTCACACTTTCGATTTAGATTTTCTTTCTCTGAAATGCCTAAAAGCATATTTTGTTACGAACTGAAAGATTATCAGATAGATAGACGCTCACGTCTGTCACCCATTTGTTTTTCTTGTGTAAATATTGATTTGAATTTCTTTTTTGCTATTAAAGTGAGTATAATATGGGTTCACAGTGATTTAGTTAGCCTGTTTAGGATCATACACAAGAATTAAACTGTAAATTAAGTTCTTTGTCGGCACGTCTTTCGATCACGATCACTGTACTTTAGATCCAGAATTCCTTCCTTGTCATTCACACTACTTCCTCAAGACGACTCACGAACTACGTAATATAAGTATGATAATGCTAATAACTGATTATATTGTGCAATTTAAACGTCTTAATCGAGAAATAACAAAGTGCATTAATCGATTTAATGCGATACCTGCCTGCGTTTTACGATGCTGTTTTTAAGTTCAATATCATAAATGTTAGTTGTCAATGTTCAAATCAAATGTTGTTATTGCGATTTGTTACTTGTTTGTATATAACTTAGTATCTGTAATCTACTTGGTTAGCGAGTAATTAAAAATCAGTTAAGTACGGGGATTATGTTTTACGCACTGAAACTTTGTAAAACTAACCATCATAAATATTATTGCAATTCATATAACTTTGTTCTTAATCAAACTTAAGGCCAGAATGCTATTTCCATTTCATCATCAAATTTAAGAGCTAAGCTCTTGTCAGTAGAATATTTTCCATGAAAACTTCAAATTGAGGGAAAATAGTTGTTTGGTTCCCTGGTTCCCCTATTGCCTTCCGCACAGCAGTAGTACCAGGGGTTGCCCGCCTCTTAATACCAAGTCAAAAGCCTTTCCTGAATTACTTTATCTTCAACCTTCTGTCAGTACTGATGTTGCCGCTACCCAACACCAGGGGAACGCTTTTGATAGCGGCGCTTACTCGCCATGGCACAGCATCGTGACTGATTATTGTAGCTTTTAATAGAAAAGCCCATCTCACTAATCTTCCCGCTACATTCCGGTAATCCCACCGCTGTTTAGTCGAGGACTGCTAGTCAACATATTCGCAGCTAGCCACTATATCTGGTAGCCGTTCATTATCCACGGCCCTATTTTATTTACAGTTAATAATTTATACATGTCACCTAATTTATTAGGTACTTCTCTGCTAACAAGAGAGAAGGTATTAATAGCTCAGATAATTCAAAATTTTGACCATTTTCACACGTATCAATGTGTTTAATATTCGAGAAGCGTTCTGTAACTACAAATTGATATCTGTTGTAAATCGGTGGGGCATCCCTACGGGCATACAAATGCGAACACCGGGGCTGTACGGAACACACTGAATACAAATTAACCGTATTCACGAATGAAACGACGTTAATTCACTTACGTGTACATTTTGTTTCATAGATGTAACTCTAATATAAGTTTAATTGAAAACGGTTCTACACACCTTCAGTTAGCACAGACAATATTCATTTAAATGTTTAAAAGCCTTAATTTGACTAGTGTTGTGGCGAATTATTGCACAAGTATTTTATTTTACTTCAGAAGGACCAAAAATATTAAAAAAATATTCAAATCTATACATATAATAAGACTGTAAAAGATCGATTTCTGTACATTGAAGATTTTTATGAAAAATTGTTACAGGGGGTCTTAATTACCGTAATAGAAGCCAAAACAACAATTTTTAAAATTTTTGTCTGTCTGTCTGTCTGTCTGTCTGTCTGTCTGTTTGTCCGGGCTAATCTCAGAATCTACTGGACCGATTTTGATGGGGCTTTTTTTATTTGACTCAGCATCACTTGGAGAGTAAACTAGGATAGAAATAATCACGCCAATAGACTTAGGGGGTAGGCAGAAAATATATATATATATAAAAGAAAGTCGTGTTTGTTACAACACTTATAACTTGAGAACGGCTGAACCGATTTGGCTGAAAATTGGTGGGGTGGTAGCTTAGAATCAGGAAAAGCATATAGGATACTTTTTGTCCCGCTAGACGGGGCCGGGGCTGGGGTAGCACGGGACCGGGACGAAACAGTGGGGAGGTAGCTTAGTACCAGGAGAAGGACATAAGATACTGCATATAGGATACTTTTTGTTCCGCTAGACGGGGCCGGGGCTGGGGTAGCACGGGACCGGGACGAAACGGTGGGGAGGTAGCTTAGTACCAGGAGAAGGACATAGGATACTTTTTATCCCGTTCGATGGGGCCGGGGCTAAGGCGGGACGGGGCCGAGGCGAAACAATTTAAAATAAATGTGGGTGGAAATGAATCTGTAAAGTGTTTTAATTCAATGTGTAGTGTTTCCTCCATATTGGTTTGTATAAATTAAATGAATATTTGGTACTTTATGGTACTTGCCAAAGTATAACAAAACAGTGCCATGAAAAAATTTATATTTAGATCCATTTTTTCCACACAACAAAGTAAAATGTTAGTAAAGTAGTAGTTTTTTTTGTGGCAAAGTAGTAGTTAAAAGTAAAGTAACCATATTATCCTATCAAACAAAGGAATTCCTAATCGAAATACAAATTGTGAACGTCCAAATAATCGGTATGGTCATAATAATTGATCACCTTTGATGTACCTACTACTTGCTTCTTATTGTTGTAATATGGCCAATTTTAATGATAAGTGAGTACTAAAATGTACTATATAAATACTTTATATCTTGCGTACTTATAAGTACTTATACTTAAGTATCTTATTTGTAAAATCATAAGCCTATAAATTAAAAATTCTATCCAAAGTCACTATTCCACGCGAACGAAGTCGCGGGCACAGCTAGTTTAAAAATAAATGAAATCCTAAGCCATTGCAACATCATACATTAATATTTACTTTATTGCATCCGATTGTCTACGATAAATAAATAAAACTATCCAAAAAAGTTCCATACCCGGCGACAAATGATATTCAATAGCCCAACATCGTTTTTTTTGGGTTGCAAGACACATAATAATACAAACAAGGTATGCCCCACTATCCTAAAACGGGTGTACCGTATCATAGCGATATAAAGATAATAGCACGATAAATAACGTATCGATATTTTATATCGGTTGCTAAGCTCACAGAAGCATCGTAGTCCACATCAGTTTTAAATCACACTGCCAGATAAAAAATCTAATAAAATTATAGTAATTGGGCGAAACGGCTCACAATATTGATTGTAAATGGGCAATTTACATACGATTACGTCTGGAGTTTAATTGTCGAGTTTTTGTTGGATACCACTTAGTTATTATTTATGGCTGCCGTTCTGAGCGTCATTTTATACGTCATTATCATATACTGTTCAGCCATTTGGGGAGTGACGGCAATATTGTATAGGACCCCACGTAAATTTTATATGATTTAAGACTCAATAAATATTAAATGTATACTCAAGTAACCATTACAATAAAAATCAAAAACTTACAAGATAATATTATAATATTATTTCCTTGCGTTGGTTAGTTACGAAAACTGGAATAAAGAAGGCGTTCTTTGATAAGAGTTGATCAAAAATAGCATAACTTACGTAGACGTACTAAGAACTTTACCTTGACATTTCCTCATGGCGGCATGTTATTAAAAACCCTAAAACAGTAATAAAATAACTTGTCCTATTCAACGAACTGATTGTCAGATTATTCGGAATACATAAAGATTTGAGACAATACGTTTTCTTTTATCACCATGCCTCAGATACTATTCTGACATTCCGGTATAAAACAATATGAGAAACGAATGAAAATTCCGTAAAACCCGCTCAGTGCCTACTAGTCTTGCTATTAACATAAATTGACGATAAATTATTGTTTCGACAAATAGTTATTGGGTATCTACATGGAGGTAGATACATATCGGTGGAATTTGCAGTAATATGTCAAATAAAGTATAATTAATTGCCAGCGCCTTTGTTTCTCTTGGGACATTAGCAATTTTAATGAAGAGACGAGTCTAGTTTTGGTAGATATTATTTTCGATAGCATCATAACTAAGCTTGATATAGTAGAGCGACTGCTTTGAGTAGAGTAGTGTAATAATAAACCTTCACAAGAATGCTGACGAAATAGGCTGGTTTTCTTAGGGATGATTTTACAATGATCAGATAAAATTTATCTGACTGATAAATTATTAAGCGACAGATTGTAAAAAAAAAAACAGTTAAGTATGATTTCTGACAATTAGGTGACGTTTTCAATTTAGCCATATTGTATTTTTTTCGACGAATATTCCTGATTATTGAAAAATAAGCCCTTAAAAGAATATAATTTATCAACAAAATATGGAAAACCTAAAATGCCTCGTGTCTTGAATCAAATTGATGGGATTGACTTTCTTATACAAAGATAGGATGACGTTAGTATTCGTCGAAGATGTAATTTCAAACAAATATATGGAATCGCATTTACCAAGTAATCTACCACTTACTCAATATATAAACACATGTAATGTACCTAACTAAATGATTAGTCCATTCAAATTACTAAATATTTGTTAATACACCTCCAAGATATTTTTTTTCATTTTGGACTGAACCCACTGTTTTAACTTCGACTGTAACAGCAAAGTAAAGTTGTTGAAATTGTAGATAAAAGTGATCGATTCATTGGTTTTGTAAAGATCAGCTATAAATCTCTATTGAAAAGGTGTTATCAATGCATGATAGAAATGCAAAGTTAGATTGTTTGTAGAAAGTTCTTTGAAGTGAAAAATACGCTTTCGAGGTGTTTTGTATCATTATATACATGAGATATGGCAGATGTATAAAAGATTGTGCAATATCATAGCAATCGCAAAATCATAATGTTTTTGGGTAGAAAAAATAGAATTGTACAGGTACAAATTAAGGTTCAGGATGGAACAAAGTTTAGAATTTAGTCTAGACTTAAAACTAAGCACTAAGATAAAGTTAAAAATAAACTTATTTATTTATGGAACAAGGCTTTTGGGACGAAAAAAATACATAGATGATACTCTCAGATAATAAGATCCAAAAGAAAGTGAAAATTTGTGAGAACCATTGATTTCACAAGCGTAGGGTTACTTTAAAACCATACGTTGTTAAATTCTTCAACTATAGATGGTCCCTGGGCGTGAATTTGACACATAATATTTATCTTAGTACCATAACTAGTTCGTCGACACATTTACCCAATGCATTGTGGGTTGAGGCCGTAGAAAGTGACGTCGTATTTTGAGGAAATCATTTTTCTGGCTACGTTGTTGCCATCACGGATTTCTAAATCGACATTTGCATCAATTTACGATGGCATTCCTCAGTTTTAATGGCGTGTATTTGTCTGGTCTCGGAATTTCTGGTTTAATCTATTTTTCTATGGTCGTTCGTTTTGTAGATTTGTATCGTTTGCAGACGGATGCAAGTTATTTTTATGGTTGCTAGATACTATATTATGTATTCATCATAATTATTGAGAATATAGATGTCCATTTCAGTGGGAATATAGAATATTTTTAGTCATTAGTATAGTCCCGGCCAACGTTGTTAACACAATTCATTGAAAATTATAATAAGTTGTAATTTTTGAGGTCTTGCACTTTTTTACCCCCGACACAAAAAGAGAGGGGTTATAAGTTTAACGTGTCTGTCCGTGTATCTGTCTGTTTTTTATTTGCAACAGCTTTTTAGGGTTCCGTAGCCGAATGGCAAAAAACGGAACCCTTATAGTTTCGTCAAGTCTGTCTGTCTGTCTGTCTGTCTGTCTGTCTGTCTGTCTGTCTGTCTGTCTGTCTGTCTGTCCGTCCGTATGTCACAGCCACTTTATTCTGAAACCATAAGCATCACATAGCTGAAACTTGGTAGGTAGGTGTATTTTGTTCACCGCTTTCCGATTCAGATACAAAAAGTAAGAAAAAATAATATTTAAGGGGGGGCTCCCATACATGAAACTAAAACCTATTTTTTTTTACTTAAACCTATGCGTGTGGGGTGTCTATGGATAGGTCTTTTAAAATGATGTTGAGGTTTCTAAAACCATTTTTTCTAAAAGTGTAAGGTTTGAGATATAGACGCTTCCAAAGTGGTAAAATGGGCGTCCCCCCATCTAACTTTTGAACTAAGAAAGTGAAAATTTTGGAAAAAATATATGATGTAGATCTCAACAAAAACTTGCAACGAAAATTGGTTTGAAGGAGATCGAAGCAGTAGTTTTTGAGATATTGCACATTTTTATCAACCGCAAATATAACTTTGTCTTTCATACAAACACTATGAAAAACAAAGTTATTTTTGCTGTCGCAATATATTGTGATGTTTTCGTTAAGTGAAAGTAAGTGGACCCTGAATTTAGTTAAGGGTGGCACGGAACCCTCAGTGCGCGGGTCCGACACGCACTTAACCGGTTTTTTTTAAAACCAATGTAATAATTCACTAACACGTTGAATGTTACATATTTACACGTATCTGTAGATTTTTATGTTGCTAAGTACTTCCTTTATCGAAAGTCTATCACTTTTTCTATCACAATGACACCACTTATAACGCTTTTCTTGGAGGGTGTGTAAACTCAAGAGTGGAAGCTGATGGCTTAGAGATACGTCATTCCTTAGAACCTCTCGTCTCAGAATATAGGTAACTAACGGAATTTTCTTGCACCGATGTCCTATGGGTGAAATTGAATTAACATAGCCGGGTCTATCACGTCACGTGCCCGGCTCGCCTCACAGACGAATGTATTGGTCAAGGTCTATTATGAATATTCAAACGGCAGCTTCCACAAGATTCTTTTATCTAATAGTGCACAAATCGTAAAGGGGTTGGCCGACAACTGAAATGTATAAGAGATAATCTAGTAGTCAGTGAATAACTTTCCGCTTAATTTATGTCGCCTTACGCCTTAAGTCTAAACCCGTTTGGGACCTAGAGCGATGAAGGAAACTCATCCTTCATGAAAAAGGGATTTTGTATAAAAAATACTTTCTACATGATTGATGCTAGCTGAAACGTTACCTATTTGAATGTTTTTAAGAAAAAAATGTATAGGTTGTTACTAGGGAAAATGAACCAACCTCGGCCGAATAAACGCTCACCATCATTGAGATGGTAGCCAAAGACATGGCTACTAGTCTATCTTAATACAATCACTTTAGAAGATATGGGAAAATAAAGGTATTTATAATGAAACTGATGATTCTGATCAGTTGTAACCCAACCTTTATTATTTAGTACAAGACTGGAATGATTCTCCGGTCAGTTGAGTATGTTAATATGTTAGCGAAATCAAATATTTGTGCTTATTGATTCAAAATTATAATGCTTACTGGCTCTATTTAATATATTACTCGTACATTATCGTAATAGTGTCACATAAAGGAGATACATAATTACATATAAAATAGTGGTACACTCATCGGAACGGTATTTTTGTCTCAGTGGAATTCATGAATAAAAAGAATGACTAATGGTGTGGACTTGTGTACCAAAATTTTGTATTTTCCCATGTTTTGTTTTTACATTATGTAGGTAATAATGTAAAAATAATTTAAAAAATTCAACCACCTTCAAAAAAGTGCCTAAAAGCTGTCAATAAAGCATGGTTTATATACAACTACTTGTAATAGCAAAATAGTAAATGTACTGAATTTTTAAGTATTTAATTTCGTCAAAAGGCTGACGTGGTGCGTAACAGCTGTAAACCTAAATAACTAACTAGGGCTTTATTTCGAAAGGTTGTTGAAAGTCAGAAAAAGTAACATTACAGGTGAAACGCTAGATCGCGTGATCAAACGTGGGGCTACTGAAACCGGGTTGCGGTCAATCATTAATCCTATTGTACGAAGCCAATGAAAGCTGAATCGTGTCTAGATTTAAATAAAATTGCCCTGCGACAACCTTGGTACTCGATAAAATATTTTTTTAATAAATTTACAACAATTTGCCTTTTTTGTGCCTCCTTTTTTAATACGTGTGTTTGGCCGAATCAAGCACTTTTCTTTTTGGATTTAACCTTTTTTTTATCGATCGTTAGCGGATTAGTACTTATTAATATGCACCCTCGGATGCTTTTGTCACTAATTTATGGTGTTTCCGGCGCATTGATTAAGTGGTGAATTGATTAACAAATTGCTTTTTAAGACAGGGTCAAAAAATGTGTCAACACTTTTCGGTGTTTCAGGTACATGAAAATTAGACCTTTGATCGAATTTCTGTGCGTATTTATCCAATTTAGAAGTTTAAAAATTAAGCAATTGATAACTAACGTGGATTGACAGTTTCTGACCTAGGACATCAATAGTGAAACGAGTCTTCCACCAACTGAGCTGACGCTATACGATAAGAGCATTTAAATAGAATTCAATGAATTGAATACATAGAAGCCAACAATGTTGTAATCATGGCTTACAAAAAGTTCGTTTAAACTGAGTTCCATGAAACACTATCGCGTAATGAAACTTACCTAGACGCTATTACAATATTACAAGCAATTTTGATCTTACTTATAATAATATTTGTAGCTTAACAGGTCTACAAGCGTCTACCTCTATATCGTCTATCTGTAGCTTAGCTAGATCCATTATTTATATTTATATTGGACACATATCACATACATTGGTCTGATCCCAAAGTAAGTAGCAATGCACTTGTGTTATGGAAATCAGACACAACGGTGGTACCACAACACCCAGACCCAGGACAATGTAGAAGTTTTTTTTATTTCTACATTGACCCGACCGGGAATCGAACCCGGGACCTCTGAGCGGCGACGCCTTGAAACCGAGCTCTTCAATCTATATTTTTGGGACCACAATTTTCTCGGTTCGTCAGTGTTTTCATTCATTCAGTTCTATCAGTATACCAAAGTATTTCGTAATTCATATATGAGTTTTAGTATTATCATAATACAGCCTTTACATTGGTACTCATTAAATATATTGACAGTGTGTTAGAGTACCTCGAAATTGCCTTCATACTAGCGACTTTCCGTAAACGAGCTTGTTTTTATTTTATTTTATTTTAATAGGTCTTTTCTACAGTTGACAATCGGAGAAATATCAAGGCTTTGGTTTTGGTTTCTGCTTCCTTCCGATCTAAGTATTTGACAATTCACGATTATCGCAACAAAAATAACAAGTCGTGTCATTGATCCGCGTCCAATGCTACAATCTACTTCCCTGCAAATATTATGCATGGTACAGTTTGTGTTTCATGTTACTGCATGTTTGACAGTTGTAGCTATGAGCAAATTTTCCATATTATTTGTTTATTTAGCTAAACTGCTTGCCGCGATCCTTTAGTGAAGGCCGAGGCTATAATCTGCGTATTGTCGAATAGGCATTTAAGTGAGATAAGTCTATCACGAAACGGTACTGAGCTATACACTTTAAATTTAAGCAATTGAAAGCACAATATACCATAGTATGGGTACCTAAGTGTAAACATAAACCCCTGACTAGATTTCATGACAAAGAAAAAACATTTAAGGTGTGATTAAGGCAAAATTCCTATCATGGTGTAAAACTATGATTCTTGGAAGTCTACCTTGATGCTTGACAATATTTTGAGGTCACGTTGTGATTTTCCTATAATAGGAAATATTTGCTACATAAAGCCGTGAACACAATAATCGTTTGTGTATCATTATTATCTGATTGCTAAATTAAACAAATAAGAGTATTTCAATAAATTTAGGTATATAAAATAGCGAAGAAAAAAGGATTATTAAAATCAGTGCGTAAACAATGATCTATACAGCAGTGATTATGATAAGAAAACGATTATACCATAGGTATCAATCTACGCCTACGTAGAACGCTAAAATTATCCAAATATTTAATAAAATAAATTCTTATTTAAAAAAACATCGTTACGAGGTATATCTCCATCTTATAACATGTAATTATCTAGACTTTCTTGGTTTTACATTCAACTTTGCATTGTATAACATAATAATACATACTTGGGCGTTCGGAAAACTGCGCAAGAGCGTCTTCTCGTCTCCATTTCCTCAGTATCTGAAGATAAAAGTCTTCTACCAGTGCGTGTTACCAGTGATGATATACGGATCCAAAACATAATCGGGATATGCTCGGTGTTTCTCTACGAGATCGAATCAGAAATGAGGAGAACAAAGATAACGGACAGAGCCCGACATAGTTCTAGATTGGAGACCTTTCAGCATAGGACGTCCACCGATAAGATGAACAGACGACCTAAAGATCGCACTATCATACTGGATGCAGACCACTCACAACCGGTCGTTGTGTCAAACCGTGGGGGAAGTCCTTGTTCAGCAGTGGACGTCTTTTGAGCAACTTCATACTTAAGCAAAAGGTGGCCAGTGTGACCTCACCTTTGGATAGACGCATCTCTATCGCTGCGGTTTCGTTACATATTCCCATGTAATTGTTCTGGCGTGTGGTTGCGCAATGCCATCTCAATAACCATATTTTACTTGCTCTAATATGTTGAGCCTTGAGGGCTTCGGATGAACTGCGTCATAGTAAAGTAATCTAAAGATGCACACTCATTCAGGGTTAGAGTTTAACTTCATTAGATTAGTAAAGGGTTTTATTACGAACGGCAGTTTTTGGCCGACGAAGTAGCCGTCTTCTAGAGCCGTATAAGTATCGTAGCACTACTCATCAGAAAGGAATCAAGGTAAGTGCAATGGTACGCAGTCTTCTTTGGGGAAAGCCATCACTGACTTAATATTATTTGAAGTTCAATATAATCCCAATCTCATGTTATTCATAATAACCAAAGAAATAAGAAGTCAAGTCAATATATTGAAGAAAAAAAACATAAATATTATTTCTTATAAAGATATTATGGTCAACACTCTTCGAATATTAGACCTCTCTCTCTCTTCATCTCTGCATTTCTACTAAGATTATTTGGAAGGTACGCAAAGATTTTAACAAAACACTTGATGTACTTATTCGTCTGAAATCATTTAGAATCGACCATCAAGTGTTTGTTTATATTATGGCAAGTCTTTCGTTGAATTTTCCTGTAGTAAAACACTCGTCAACTCGAGTTGTCAAATAAACGTGGATAAATATTACGATTGGAGTAAAAAATATTACTACGCTTAGGAAGACCAGTAAAACTGGACTGAAGTTATTCCCCTCAAAGTAAGCAAATAGAAACCTTTATTACTTAATTACAATACAGTTTATTAGATACATACTTATTTTTTGTATGTTGGCTGTTGTTCCTCGGTAAAGAAAATAATGATTTGTTTATCCAAATTACAACATTCACAAGTAAATCATATGTATTTAAGGTTTTCTTGTTTATTGAGAAGTTAAAACCTGGAAAGTTGTTATCAGCCTTCCACTGAACGTGATGGCTTTTTAAAAAAAAGTTAGTTCATGTGAAATATCCACCCCTAAAAGAAAGCCTCAAATAAATAGGACCCGATACACAATAACCTTTGTCAACTCGTGTAATTACACAACCGGTCATAGAATGAGATTATGTGCCATATGTATTTTGTTTGATCATAATATTTGCATAATAATTTAGTGATTCGACATGCGCATACGAAAACTAAGTCCGAGACGGCTCGTGCGCGCGCATTAATTACTTACAAGATTTTACTAAATATTTGCCGAGAAAATTCCGGACTACAAATTTTTATGTCCACTGTTAACCTTATTGTGCGTTACTAACTTGTTTTATAACATACTTCTACCATATTCAAGTAAAAGACTCTTTAGTAGGCACGCAATGTACAACACTATTTGACCTAGAAAATGAATGGCAAGATGTTTTAGGAAATAATCAAGCCTAAAAAGTTACGCATGTCTTGTTGTCACGCCCAAAATGCTGAATTGATAATGAAGATTTTTCACATATTTCGAACCTTGGTAAGGGCGTGTTTTCATACATGAAATGTCTTTTTTTACCTGGCACGGGGAAATTTCGCAGGCAAAGATGCGGTAAATTGATGGTAAGCAATACGTATGCTTCGAGTTGTTTATTTGCTAAATACATTTTCATAGATACTGAGAAAAATGCGGACGTAGTCCAGTTTCGGAATAACCCAAAATTGAAAGTATATCGTGATTGTGTGGAAACCGTGAAAATACTGATGGTTACGATGAAAGGTGTTAATCAGAAGACAAGAACAGTTATAATTGGATTAATAAAAGTAGTAAATATTTTTGGACGCTATTTAATCTGTATAAGTAACTTCAATTAGGTACTTTAGAATGACTAACGTCAATCAACAAAATAAATAAACAGCATATAATTAACTCCAGCATGACCCTCCCTCGCCTCCTTGCCTCGAGGAAAACTTTCCTATTTTGGAATATAAAAATAAGAAAAAAATATGTAGGTTTTAGGTTAATAATTGATTGTTATTTTATTTTCTTTGTTATAATAAATTTTCATAATTATATGGACAGTCCAAAATAAATGCAAACTTTATCCTTTCAGCCTGCAACCGAATAATTAAATACACTCAGATCTTTGTATGCGCTTAGTTGTTTGACACTATTAAACAAACATCCTAGCAAATTGGGATGGATCAAAATAATATTTACCTACACACGTCATTCATTGTACTCAAACATTTTTGGATTTTAAAAATGTTTACTGCCATTTGGACCGTATCAATATTTTTGTGCCGATAATGTTGTGGTAAAGGTATTTGCAAACACTTTAAAAATTTGGTACTAGGTGTAGGTACTCGTAACTTCTTCAAATAAATAGATAAATTGTGGTTTTTAATGGTATTTTTAGAATAATAGAAGCAGGAATCCTAATCACACGTTCAGTGTACAGAGAGTTGTTGCTTTTCGACGATTCTTATTCCAATTTTCAAAGGGACATGACGCAAAAAAGGGCCCAAGTTTGCGCACAAAGGGTCCATACCGACTTCTTATTGACCCCGCTTGAAGGTCACATCACATTACGAGTAAGACCATAATGCAGTCTCCCACTTGACCGTGACGGCAGGTAAGCAGCCTGATTACGTATCGCGATGCAATAGCAATCCTTGTGTGATACGAGAATGTCTGAATAAGCGCAAGCGATATCCATAGTAAGCAAAATGGCGGATTGGCTGTCAAGACAGTGCCAGCGATCAATAGTCTTGGACAGCATTTATATCTTTGTACAAGATTACAAATGTAAAGTAAAAGTCTAGTAAATACTCTGTCCGTAGCCTTAAAGTAAATGCTCCATTGTACTGTCTGATTATTACTATAAGAAACGTCATTTACCTATCTAACTAAAATCTATACTTACTAATATTATAAAGCTGAAGAGTTTGTTTGTTTGTTTGTTTGTTTGAACGCGCTAATCTCCGAAACTACTGGTTCGAATTGAATAATTCTTTTTGTGTTGGATAGTCCAGTTATCGAGGAAGGCTATAGGCTATATAACATCACGCAACGACCAATAGGAGCAAAGATATTGTGGTAAATGTGTAAAAAACGGGAGAAAGAAGTCACTATTCCACGCGGACGAAGTCGCGGGCAAAAGCTAGTCATAAATAAAAAATATGGAGGATGGTTGTAGTAAGTTGGTATTGCTTAAAAAGACTGTGCAATGGGACCTGGACCCCGGTTATCATAAAAATGGACCTGTCAAACATGTCATATTCCGCCCGCTTCCCCGCTCACCCACCCGCGTTCGTCCGGTTCGTGTTATAACAGTTCATTTTCGAACACTTCTCACAGCGCAGTGACAGTTACAGGTCTATTCTTACGTTAACCAGGTAGTAAGGTGATTGCTTTGGAGTCCTCAAAAATTCTGACGTCACTAACATTTCCATTGGACAGCGATTCGTAATAGCCCTACAGGCTGCGCGCGCGGCGCACTGTTTGCGAAGTGGTGCGCAGAGGAATGCGCACTACAAATAACGCGTCGGTCCTTCAGGATGGAAGTTTGTGACGTGTGTCTTTTCTGTTTACTGGGCAATATAATAATGTAATATGTATAATGTATCTGAAAAGTGTACTTTATCTGCTTATCTATACGTAACCTAAAAGGGTACAATAACGCACCCAAGAAAGCCCTAGAAGAGCGTATATGACCCAAATAAAGGAAAAGTTGGACGTCGAGTCGTACCAAGTGGTCAAGGAGATAGCTCTGAATAGAGATGAATGGAGAAAACTTCACCAAGACAAGAGTATAGCTCTTAAATTCAAAAGAAAGTAGAAGAACGCACCCAAGAACAACGGGCCCTGTTAGAGAAACATTAAAATAGTATAATTTCACTACATGAAAAATCTAACGACATGGATTGATAATAAAACTGCATCGCATCAACATAGATGTAGCTATATTTGTTGAAAACATCGTCACTTTGTACTACTTACTCCACATTACATACCAACATATTCTTTAATCTTTAAAATTTAGGATACTCAGGTAGATATTCAACTATCCTTACTGAAAATTTGTCTTCGTTATTGATTTACTCTCACCACCTACTCATGAATATGTAGTTTTGAAATGCCTCTAACTAAAAACGATGTATTTTTTTTATTACTTCGTCTGCTTAATTAAACACTCATAGCAACAGTTTTAATTAACTTGCCAAAACGATTAAACGATTGTTTTATTACTAGCTCGGTTCGTACTTGACCCAATAGTAGTATTCGGTTCTGTGGATATAATTACTAACTCACTTGTTAATTTGATTAGCAGACTTGAGAATATGAGTAACTCGTGTGTTTTGGGATTTGCTAAATAATCCATGAGGGTAAAGCCCTTTGATATTTTGGTCTGAAGAGCCAATAGGTATTATATTTTTGGCTTTGTGATTTTTACAATTTGATGGAATCATACAAAGAAACACATGACTGTCTTTGCAGAGGAATCCGCAAGCACTGCAGATTCAGAAACTCAAATATGAATCACAAAAATAAAAGGAGCTTATGAGCGCGATACTAAGGTGTTCTACTGAGAAATTTTAAATGATACCCAGAAATGATTACTTTGGAATTAAGTATGGCATTAAGTCATCGTCGTTAGCATCAGAATTTCACCGAAACGAGATTAACACAATAATATTTATACCTATTCGAGTAACCTCAGTGTATATTTTTTTTAGTGTGGTCTCAATTAAAAGAAAGAAAGAAAAGCTTTTATAGATTTTAAGGACATCACAAACACACACATACACAAACAGACAAACGCTCACAAAAGTCTACAAATAAAAAGAAAAAGAAAACAAAGGCATAAACACAAATATTACAAACTATACATTACAAAAAAATGCATAAGTTTTCTTAACGAATTGTAAGAAATTGATATTTAGAACTCATTACCATCATCCCTGAAAGCTTACGACAATTAACTAAGACCAAAAAACCCAATGCATCATTTAAAACTATTTTCTCATCGCCAATATTTCACAAGAGGGCGCTCATTCCCATCGAGTCGTCACTCAACACTTAAATATCTTTAATCGAATTGGACCATAATAAGTTCATTGACACATTGATAGCTGACCATATGACTGTCAATGTCGTCACAGCGTCGTCTGCGCATCACATTTCGACAACTAACCTTGTTGGGTGTCACAGATTAGTTGTATTCAGATTAAATACTGATGTTACCAGTACAAAAGTAACGAAAATGAAAATTTTATTTTTATAGCGTTTTGTCACAGTACAAACTTAATATTATAGGCATAAATAGTGTTTCTGTCTGATACAGTTGCTTTTTACAAATGCAATTTATATAAAAAAAAAAAAACTCATGCAAGTCATGCCAAGTTAGAACCTCAATATCTTTTATTTTATAGTGCCTAGGCAGACATTTGGCCCCAATCTCACCTGATGGTAAGTGATGATGTGGCCTAGGATGGATCATGCCTGACTAGTAATAGCCTATTCACTCTTTTCTTGAATTCGCCCAAATTATAATGCGCTACATCAATCACAGGAATGCTGCTATGATATCGTTGTCTAATCCCTATTAGTTTTTTTTTAGTCATTTATCAATGAACAAAAAGGCTAGCGATATTCTTAACTTATCATAACAGTGTGTATTTATAATTCGACTGTAATTTAATTTTAAATATGTTTAAGCTGATTTACCGAATTCATTTAGACTGTGGTATTAAGTGTAGTCACTTCCATAACGTGTAAACGCAAGTAGGAAGAAAGTTTATGCAATCATTGTTATCTTTATTTAATTGGCGCTTTCATGAGTTAAGTGGTTTGTTTTTGTATTGCTTTCCGATATTGCGACACACTAAGCCCTCGTCCTGGTCGCCAGCGGGCGGAGCGGGCGGTGCGGGCGGTACGGGCGGTACTACAGCTCGACGTTCGCCGCCCGCGCCGCCCGCACCGCTGTCGTCGAGAACAGCTTCACACAAATCTATGAACTTTGATCAAGACGAGCGCGCCGTCGCCCGCACCGCCCGCTCCGCCCGCTGGCGTCCAGGGGGCGTATTGCGATCCAACTTAATCCGTTCAATTCCGAGGCAGATCAATTCTGACTCAGTGTAAACGAATATTATCAATATAATAATATTCTAATAATACTACAATGGTATGAATATTAATATATTGTTATATTATAGTTATATTATCAATATAATGCGAAATTGCAATAAGAATTGCTAATTTGACAGTAAATCAGAGCGTTTGAACTGTCAAAACTGCATCGCAATACGCCCCCAGGGAGGCCTAACTAAGGTCCAGTTTTTTGATCCGCAGTAATGGTAAAGTTACATTACCAGCGGTGAAATATTTACGATTGTGTGGTTTGAAGTATGAAATTGGGCCTGAACTGTCACTTAGCAGGTACAATACTCAAGTCATTGTTAATCTTTAACATCAGTTTAGTATTACGTTATAGGCATTTTTTATTGAGGTACGATGGGTCTAGCTAGATACTTAAACTGCTTACAATAGGTAATATAGACAAATAGCTAACAGTTTGCCTGTGACATGACGTTAATGTTTTTGTAAAAGCAAGGAAATTGACACTTCGATTCTGCAACTACAATTACATAATGCTTTTTATTTGTGTTATTATGTAAGCGAATGTAATGTCCTTATTGATTTATGAAAAAATATAATTTTTATTTGAAAACCATTTCTTTTGTCACGCATGTTGATAGATAAGTGTCCTCTTGCTCATGCGCGTGAGGCAATAATCTGTATCGACGATACAAAATAGTGATAAGCGTAAGTAGTGGAAACAGGAAAGGAATTTAGATTATGATAAAATGCAACATTTGCTTTGACAGACAGCTCTCTTTCCAAACAAAATTTGTACAATGGTTTTCAATGGTATCTAAAAATACAGTTACTTTGGGGCCTAATATGACATGAAAATACGAAAGATGACGATGACATATTTAAAAAATAAGGGTAGTATTTAAACGAGCGACTGTAAATTAATGTTTTAAGTGTCAAAAATACTTAATTTGGGTTATAGAATTACTAAGTGAGCGACTGAGTGCGAGTGACGAGAAATCAACACATCGGCAACTAACAAAGAATAAATTGAGTTACTTTAAATACAAAATGAGAAGCTTCATAATATATGAGCGACCCAATTTTTGATTGAGTGTCAACATTACGTCCTGCATTTTTTTCAATATTTAGCAAATGGATTTTTCAAACTGAGCGGTATTTAATCTTATATGAAGTGTTTCCAATGCAAAAACTGCTTTGAAAAATACTAATCGAAGTAGCGTATTATGAGGCCACATTTAAATAAAAAATCATCTTATGAAATTACTATTTGAAGATACACTAAATATTCTTATAGGTAATTAAAATAAACAATGTATTACGAAAAAGTAATAATAATCAATTTTCGTTTACTTAAATTAAATAATAATAAACCGGCCAAGTGCGAGTCGGATTCGCGCACGAAGGGTTCCGTATATGTATACTACTGTATGTAAGCATTTAAATTGTGCAAAAATTTACATGACAATTATTTTGCTTACTTTATGTATGTTTACTCAGGTATATTAAAAAAATATTTCTCAAAATCTTATTTTACCACTTTGTCGAGGAGTTAAAATTACAGTTTTCTAACACCTAACTCTGCGCTGAACTGCGGACAGACGGACATGGCGAGACTATAAGGGTTCCGTTGAACTACGAAGCCCTAAAAAAAGACGCTTCAGTCAATAAAAAATGTGTTTTTCTTATCAATACTATAAGGAACATTAATTGATATGAGGGTTGAGGAGCTCAACTACTCATCGTCACTAGTAGATAAGTGCTAGCCCGGCCTCGTTTTCATTTTTGTCCAATGGGTAAGTATCATTTTTGCTTCCAGTGGTGGTGTTGTTAATAATAATCATTTTATAGTTTGCATAAAATATAAAAAATAATACCTCAAAAAGAATATCAGTAACCAATAATCATTAATACAGCAGCTCACAAACTTTGCTCAGAGTGAACTTTTTTGTAGTTCGTTATGTAAAACCTCAATTGGAAAAATCGAAAATATCTTAATATTAAAGCTGCCCCCTCTGTATTTCTAGTCGCTCAGTTAGTAATTTAGTCGCCCGGATAGTATTTTTATATCTGAAATAGATTTAACAAAGCCCACTTGTTGTAAGCTCGTTCTGGATTTTATTATTAATCAATATTCGTCGTTAGTTTAGTTAATTATTCGCTTACTCAAATTCATACCGCTCAAGTGATTAAAACAGTATGTCATCATCAGTCGCTAAGTTATTTTTTATTCGCTCGTTTTATTATTCCCCAAAAAATAATAGTAGGCAAAAAATATTTTAAGTAAGAAGAACATTCGTGCTCTGTAAAATAATAAGGAATGAGAAATACAATACACGTTGTACTTATTCTTTGCAACTAATATTATTTAATAATAAGTACCTATATATTGAAGAGGGTAAATATAACATATCTTGACCAACACACTTTCGATACGGTTCTACACCTAAAGTCCACTACACACATATTTATTGTAAAACTATTTGTTAGGCCTCGTCCACACTGCAGGAAGAAAAGGTTCTGTTACATAACAGAACCTTACATAAGTAAATAAAGTAACTAAATGTAAAATAGCAGATTGTTAATTTTGTCGCATACAAACCGAAATATTTATTCGGGAGCTGTACCTATAATAGCCCTAAAATGTTTTAGGAACTCGCGATATCCTTCAATATTCTAACTTAGAAATAAAATAAGTTATGTGTTTTCGTACAGTAAGCAAATTTTTATGACATTACTTTTACCATAATAATTCTGAAAAAAAAACGTAATTTATTCGTCTTCAAGCGTACGTTACGCTTGATTTGTCATCGGAACGATAATAACTCGACTGATACAAATCAAAAAAGTATTATATTCTCACACTTGTTCGACACGGCGACATCTTTGATAATACAATATGTTTGAATGGCATACAAACGAGAAGTGTGTATGTTCTAACCTTAACATATATGTTCCATTAAATAGATGCGATATCTGTCCAAGAACTACCCGGCTCATTCGTCTTAGCAAATTGTGGAAGTTAATCTGTCTAACGAATAGTTGTGTAACTGCCTCGGTGGTGCAGCGGTTAGAGGGTCGCATTTTAAAGCGACGGCTGCGCCAGAGGTTCCGTGTTCGAATCCCGGTCTGGCCAAAAAATATGTACCTGGGTTTTCTTGTTCAAAAATTCTCAGGGAAGCCCGGAGTTTGGAAGTTGGCGGCGTTTCACCCCCGTGCCTTGGAAAGCTCGTAAAGCCTTGGTACTGCGCCTGATCTCTCTCCTGTCGTGTCAGATTGCTGTCCCATCGGGCTATGAGAGTGAAAAAAATATAGAGTGCACCTGTGTTTGCGCACACACTCGTGAACTATAATATGTCTCGCGCAGTCGATTAGTCGTTGTGACTGGCCACCGTAGTCGAAATCAGCTAGGGGACATTTACTATTAGTTGTGTAAAACATTAATGAAAGAACGTAACGGCTTCAGTTGCTATGAGTATGCTACAATATTAGTCAATAAAATAATGTTGAAAACGTTTCCAATTTAAGATTTAATGTTTCTTATTATAACGATCGCAAGATCACACTGGATGCAGACCGCTCACAAACGGTCGCTGTGGAAAACCGTGGGGGACGCCTATGCTCAACAGTGGACGTCCTTTGGCTGATAATGATGTTGACTTATAAAATAATAAAACTAAAGCCAGTAAACATCCCACTACTGGCTGGGAAAAGGCCTCACCTCTACATCACCTGACAGCAAGTTTGGTCGTTGCCTTGCAAATATAGTCCTTCACCTATCCGCACTGAGCTCGCGCGGTGAAGCGAGGCTCATTCAACCTCGTACTAAGAGGTGAGGCCTGTAAAAAATAAGGAGAGGAGAGGATATATTTTGTAACTTGAGTCTTTTACCTCTCCTGGGTCCATACTAAAACTGTCAGCGAATACCACATAAGATCGGATACTTTCCGGACAGACGGCATATAAAGTTTGCGATGGCTGTTTGTCTACGGCGCGATGTGATGGCGCCGACCGTATGTAATTGTTCGCGCAAACAGTCGAGTGTCAAGTCTGATTTACTAATGTATCTAGTTTTAGCACTTACACAAGCGACTGGATTAGCCTGAAACATTCACTTAGCTTACGAGATTAGTTTGTACTTCTCCGTTCGAAGATCCTGAAAAATTATGTTTTTATTAACTATCTTATTTAAATGTAAAAGCATTTAATCCGATAGAGAGAATCTATGAAACAAAAAAAATCTGCTGAAGTCGAAACCGAAGTCAAAATGTTGGTAGTATTGACCATTAGAACAGCTACCTTATGGAGAGAGAGTTGATTTTGTTGCCCGTTCTAACATAATGTATTATGTAGCATGACAACTAACTACCATAAGCATAGCTTTACACATGTTTCTCAAAAATTGGGATTAACTTTATCATCGCGCATAAATTGCCAATTTCCGTGAAAGTCACAGCGCGTCACGATTCAGTAATATGGTTACGTGTGCGGCGCCTAAGCCTTATCGAAACATTTTCGAAGAAATTATCTTTTGAGGAAAAATAATTGAGTTAATCGGTGACGAATTAATGAGGTTATGCAAAGTTGAATTGAAAGGAACATTTAATGTGTAATCTAGAATGATTATCACTCAAGGAATTCCAAAGATTCTCCAAATTTGGAGTAAAGAGCTTCATTTTATTATGACGTCATGTTGCAACTTGAAATCCTTGGGTGATAGTCATTCTAGATATACATTAAATGTTCCTAGTGCTTACTAGGAACGATCTAATTAAAAAGATCATACCAGAAACGTCTTGTGTTTTCTCTTTCAGTTTAAGTACTATTACTATTTCATTTTTAAGTACTTTTGTATTGTTTTTCCAAACGCTTCATACAGAATTACTTTAAATAAATTATTTGAAAAACTACCAAGTGTCCTTGTATCGAACTACATTCCTAGCATGGTCTCATCCAACTCTAGCTAAACCTGCGAGCTAAGAAAGACGTGATCGAATCAATCATGGAGCATCATTGACGTAACTCGCGTCAAAATAAGCTAGAATTTCCGCATGCACGTATGTCATTTAACTTTGTCCTCACTTGTTTGTCCACGATTTTAGGCGGGTTACATTGAAAAATTATTTTATAGGTAACGCTATTCGGAAGGCAGAAACAATAGACCTTGAGCAAAAAAATAAAAATCGGGCGCCGTATTTTGCCACACAATAGAGTATGACTCCATGTCAAATGGATTTTGTCACACTATAATTCTTACTTTAAATGTTATTAATTTTCAAATAAAAGTTTTAAAATCGCTCTTAATTGAGATTTACCCAGATATACCCAGATATGAGATTTGTGAATAGTTTATCGCACAAAGATTAAGAGGAAAATCTTTTTTAATAATGAAACGTTTGTCATTCGATGATATTTGCCGACATTACAATAGCCATTGTGTGATTGAAAGAGTAAAGAATATACCAACTCTAGTCTTCATAGCTCAATGTTCTAAATTACCTTGCGGTATGTTTTTGCGGGTAACAAATTATAGTGAGTGGTACCTATAATTTGAAAATAAAACGAGAAAATTTCTTATCGCGGTTTGATACGTTTAGTGTCATCGGGTTTGGGTTTAACATGTGGGGTTTATTGTAGGGCTAAGAATTTACTTGGGGCATAAATTTTCAGAATCGCCGGTTGTCATTTGGTTGACATTGTAGTGGGTAGTAAAAGTGGGAATGAGACGTCAGGCCCGCGGCGTTCTTTTTTATTAGCTAAGACGCGGCGGTAAGTAGAGGTTGTGTGACGGTGAAATGTCCTTTAGACAGGTTTATTTGTATGTCCTCGCTGATTACAGCTTTTGGTAAAGGGGTTGGACAGTGGACTATCCGCTGGCATGTCTGGGCTGACACAAAGCGGTATAACGCTTAACGGCATATTGTAGTCGAACTAACTGTTTGCTGTTCGCGAGAAGACAATCCCTTCTAAATAAAATAATGACAGGGCTAAGTAATGAAAGAAAAGTTTACGAACGCACACGAAAAGAAGAGTGGTAATTCATGCTAAGTTCAAACAATAAATTGTATACCTAGAGAATTTTTATTGCGTTTTGTTTTTACTCGTAGTTAGTAAAATACAATTAAAGTTATTTTCTAAAACTACACAAAAAAATTGAAAAATTGTAAGCATCATGAGCATCTGAGATAAAAGTAGAAAAAAAAGGCACATTTCACAAGAATGCAGCACAAATCAAATCTGAATAAAACACAATTTTGACATCTATTTAGAAAACCTTTCACCCTCCACACTGTCACATCATTAACAACAAATAAAGGAACAAGAACAATACTAAAGGTCACCACTCATTGGACTCGATGAGACGGTCACACGGGTCAAGGCGACTCAGCAATACAAGGAAGTCAAACAGTAACTCATCTTTGAACAGACGTTTCGTTTCCCGATGGTAAAACGTAGTTGATATAAGGTCAATTGATCAGTGTTTTGATTCAGGTGACTTTGACGTTGACTAGTATAAAAAATGTGGACGTCATTGAATTTGATAAATATTTTGACGATAAACATTTTCTCGATAAACATTTTGACGTAATATCAGTCAAGGATCCAAGGATGCAATTGTGAGGATTGACTCTTGTGATACGGTATTGCGTCTACTCAATTTGAGGGCCCAAATATGATTGTACTCGAATATTGATGCTTAGAACGAAAAAGTTTATTTTTGGATGACAAAAGAAATCTAAAAACAGTCAACCATACAAGTAAAATTTTGTGTATGGTTTGGTCATTTAAAACATGCATAGCGTTGGATTCAAGTGCCAAGGTACTTATCAGGTTTACAGTAACTCATGTACTCAAAGACTTATAGGAGTATTTCAGACATGACTTACTGATGTTATCTACGCTATGTCCTCAGGAGGACTGTCCTCAATCTAAGCATGAAGCGGGAAAATTAGTGCCGTATGACCACCGGAAGTAGGAAGTTGATGTTGAAATGTTGAGCAACAGACTCATCAATTCTGTGTAGCGTTGATAATTAGGAAAATTTTGTGTTCTTGAGAATAACCTGAATGTTTTGACGCACGGATTCTTTGTAACTATATGTATATCCTTAAATTACTTTGAAAAATTTGCATATTTAGCTAGTGTAAATAACTGACTAAAAAGTTTTTTCTAGCCATACCTAACGCTTAACTCGTCAAGTATGTGTAAACGAGACACAATAAAAAATCCATTGTTATGCGACTCTCGGCATTCGTTTGATACCTGACTGATTAATTAAATTATAATAAATATTTTTAATTAAATTTAAATTTAGTACCTTCACTGTCTACAGTCGTTACAAAAAATTATGGTCTTTATTTTGTCTTAAAAATAAGCAGAGTATAACTTTTTATCTACTAATACAAAGTTAACATTGTACTCACAAAGTGATCCCTACTCCCTACCCACTAACTTCCTTGATCAAATATCGCATCTAGCACTATTCCCGGGAGTAACACTTCCGGCCGGCAGTGCATCCTCATTCTTCCAATTGGAACCGAGTCATTTCGTTTATAGTGAAGCGTGTATGGAAGTGATACTTCCCATTTTTTATAAGTTCCTGAATGCGATCTGGGATTTCAATACCTATCAGCCGATTTATTTTATTTTATCCATCATAATTTTAATTGACTGGTTACCCATGGACACATCGATACCTCTGGGCTTAAGGGTTGTAAAGGACATTAGCATCATCAAATTTGAACGCTGGGATCTTATCGGTGGAGTGTTTTTCATGAAAACTCCAAATTATGGAAGATATTGTGATGGTTTTCCTCTGTCCTTCCACACCGCGGTTTAAAAACCGGGGTTTCCCGCCTAAAGGACATTTGCCCGAAAAAGAGATCTATACAGTCTTTCTCAAAACTAAAGTCTTTAAGGTTGAGTGTATTCCTCTTGTCGAAAATTTACGTCAGCATATTACGATACACTCGTATTATAAATTGGCGTTCAAAAGATGCTTCAAGTTCACCGCGTCCAAGTGCTGGAACGATCTTTCGCCTCCATTAAAGTGCCTAGAAAAAACCAGTACTACGTTTAACAAAGCCTACAGAGAACATTTACTTAGCATTCCAAAGACAAATCTTTATTTCAAAATTGCCCGGATCGCGTAAAGTATAATCAATAATCCCGTAGAAAGATTTGACGTTTACAGTGTTACTACTTTTTGACGAAAAATAAATAGTGGTGTGACTAGAAGAATGAACTTCATCAATGTCATTCATTCACTCAAAAATTCTTATAACGTCTCAAATTAAATAACATTCTTATTATTTTATTTACTCTATTAAGATATCTTTTAGGCTAGTTTCGTTAAGTCGGTATAAAAATATGAGCATTGTTGAAAGAAAAAGAAGCCGAATGAAAAACAAACGCATCTAAATTTCCGCGTAGGTAGCTGAAACCGGGTACAATTTCAAACCGATTTCGGTTATTGCCCCTAAAAGTTAAGATTTCTGTTACACCTGTTAGCAATCGTTGAAATAAAACCATTGAGTTGATCGAACTGTATGAACGAATTAAACCAAATGAACGGTACACGTCACTACTAAGATAAATGTGGCAACATTATTTTACAACGTGACATTAGCATCTGTCAAAAGTTTCTACGGGATTATTGATTAGACTTTAAGACACAGGGTTCGATTGCTTGTCAGACACAGTTGCTATTTAAAAGTGCAATTTATAATATTTAGTGAATATAGCGAAAAAGCACAATAAAAACAAAAATAATCTTGCTAGTTGATGTGCGGTACAAATTTTTCAAAATACATCGTAGTTGTACTAATTTTCACGCCTGCGTTAAACTTAAGGAAGGTTAAAATGTCAAGGTTCAAAACTGCCTGGGGTCACCTTTTGTAGAAATTCCAGCTTCGTGAAATTAGACGTAGAAACGAGAAAACTAGGCTTTAGGAAAATGTGATGTTAGGGGTGGGACACACAGGTTAGGTTAAACGGTTTATTTAAGCAAATATTAGGACTAATTTTATAACTTAATTAGAAAATAATGTTTGCAATGGTTGAATAGTGAAATTATATTTTTTCTATTTGCTCATCTAGGTTGACCGAAACTTACTCATTATTGTACTGTAACTTACTGTTGCTTGGATGATTACAATCTACACTAATAATATTATAAAGCTAAAGAGTTTGTATGTTTGAACTCGCTAATCTAAGGAACTACTTGACCGATTGAAAAACAAAAAAACGGGTTGGATAGTTTATTTATCGGGGAAGGCTTTATGCTATAAAACATCACGCTGCGACGGGTAGGGTGAGAGCAAAACAAAATGCGCGGACGCAATCGCGAGAAACCGCTAGTCAATGATAACTTGAATTTCAAATCATTGCAAAATTAAAGTGTTATACACTCATGCCTACGCAACATGAAGTGCTTGCAGAAATATGATCATGTCAATTCAACAATGACATAATTTTGAGCGCGCCAACCAAACATCGTTAGGCTGGTATGCAAAATGCAAATAAAAACACATTCGCAAGGTAACTTAATGAGAAACTAGTGGCAAATTGACCGTATATTAACATTCTATGCACTGACGCCGTTAATATATTTGGCAAATTATTTCCTAGACTATTCAGTGGGTCATAGGCTAAAAAGTGCAACAAGACAAATCAACTATCGTCTTTACTTAAAGACGTTAAAGCATCTTTTTGTGAGAACAGGTGAGGGCTAATGAGTACCTAGAATAGTCAGTTTGAATAGTAAAATTTTTAGGGCTACAAGTTTGCCATACAAGTTTGTAAGCGTTGATTTCTGCCAATAATGTTTTATGTCTTAGTTAATGTGAGACCAAGGACAGCAAAAATTTTCCGTTGTATAGAGAGTAATAGAAAATGTTCGTATCGTAATTTGGACATCACTATATTTTTTATTTACCATGCCCATGCTTAAATTGAGTGACAACAATTTAGAGATCTTTTCTAATTAATTCTTTTTTTTATTTTGGCTATAAAATATTTTATCTTACACTTGCTTTGTTTGTTCGGTATTTTTTATTTTTAAATTTCGAAAGTGAGCATTCAAAATGGTTTGTTTTCTTACGGAATCGAGTTTCAATATGCAAAATTGTGAGATAAAACTCGTATGAAATTGCGATTTCATTTGGGTCTAAGATATTCAAATCAATACATCGGTGATTTTGACTGTTTCACGGTTGCGTCACTAGCGGTGTGCTATCGGCAGTGAGCTGTTACTACTACGTATAGAGACGCTATGCCAAGCAAAAAATGTGCGCATTTTTTGGACGTGAACTGTCAACAGACTGACGTATTCCATAAATTTTGAATTTTGAATATGAAACCGCAGAAGTGACACAGACTTTGTGCCTACTTAACTTAATTGTATTGAATGAATATTATTTTATCAAAACGTTTAAATCGTTACTTACTTTGATCAATAGTTATTTAAAAGAGCTAAATAAATAAAAGTTTAGTAAATAAAATCTGTTGGTCAAAAACTCGAATGATATTTACAATTTTTTTTATCAGGATTTTTATCATTTTAATTTTTCATACGAGATATTTCTAGAAAAATACAACTACCAATGCAAAACACCTAAAAAGAAATATCACAACATCGCATTGTCTAACCTCTATTTATTACCTACCTACTTTTCCATTCTGTGCGTGTCACTTTTTATAATCTTTGATTTTCGAATAAAATGGCGGCAATTTCATACAAAACATTTATAACATTTTGAAAAAATATTTTTGTTGGTTTAAGTTAACATTTTAATTTCCTACCGATGGTAAGTGACGCCGGTATCGTTTATATTCCTGTTGGTTTTATTTTCGCATGTTTTTAAAACGCATGATGGCTTTTTGTCAAATTAATTGACCAAATGTCACATTAGTTAACGCTACGAGCGGGAGTGAGTGACTGTGATACCGCGCATGCGTTGATGGTCTGTGACCATCAACTCTTTGGGCACGAGGTTCCTTCGGGATGTCATTTCCATACGTAGTAATAGTAGTTCAATGGCTATCGGTACGTACATTTTGTTGTGTATATAAATTGGTAGTGAATCGATTTCATGTCCCCTCGAAGTTGTGGGTTTTCCTTACCGCGTGTTTAAAAGGGGTTCAAAATGTAAGGACGCCCCATTGTCAGGTGATTTCGTTACAAAATTTTGCTAGAGTCGCATTGTAATTTTGCATTAAAATTGCAACATACTCGATGCGTGGTGTGATACGTGCGTAAGTGCATGTGCAGCCAAATAAACAAATATAGCCTTGTTCAGACAAAATAGTCATTATGTTCCGGCTTGCGCAGTTTAACGCTGACATGTAATAAGGCAATATACATACCTAATATTATCGTCACCACGTTTATTTTAAGTTATTCGATTCCGATTAAATCGATCCTGTAACGCATACGTCACACATACGTTCAGTGCAAATTCTAACATCAACAATGCGTCTTGAGCGATTTGTAGTAGTAAGGAGCGTACAGTCAGCCGCGAATCTAGTTTGCAATGTTTCTCTCTCTGCCGCTGGTATTACGAGCTATAAATGGCTATGAATATGGCTGTTCGTTTCTGCTGCGAACTGTACAACCACATTGACCCATTTCGATAAACCCGCACATAGATTACGCTCGGCCACTATACTCAGGTGCTGCATGCCTGCAGTTCCGTGGTGGAAGTATTTCTTTTTAATTCTAGCCAGTTGTTATTATTTTAACAAGTTTTTTTATGCCTAAACGCTTGTGCATACTATTTTCTAGGTTCCTCACAAAAGTTGCGCTGTAGTTTTCGGAACTTGACGCTAGAACTAAAATGTATTATGAGCAACATACAATTATAAGAATGTTTAACTGTATCTATTAAGAAACACATCATTTACAATTTGACACTAATTGGTTATTTTCTTGCAAACTACGGCAGTAAAATTCATTGACGTCAAAAGGGTACCCCCAGATCAGATTTTTCTTAAAAACACGTCATCTACTCATAAAAATGTCTAAGCAAGTGAAAACTTTGTAAGGTCGCCGACAAAGCCTTGCGTGCACACCGGCTTAACGCACGCACACCAACAAAAAGTTTAGCTTATAAGTTTATAATCAAGCGAGGTTTTTATCTCGTAGTCGATGCCCGCACGCCGAGTCGCGTGCATGTCGCTCGACAGAGCCTACGCGCGTGAAAAAACAACCACCGGCGCGGGAAAATAAAAAAAAAACTCAGCCTCGACCGTCAAACGCGTTTGAAAGTGTTCCGTTTTCAAAACCCCGCGAGTGACGTTCGGAAAATTTACGAAAGTGATGTGACACATACGTGTTTCTTCAAGAAAAACGTTTAGTTTTTCTTTTTTACTTGTGACCACAAAAGCGATTGTTTTCGGCCAGCAGCAAAACGTATACATTTTCAGTGTTTTGTTCTATTGAATGCGGTGTGTTTTGAAAAATTACATAAAAGTGGTTTGTTCAGTTTTGCTAAAGGAAAAGCGGCAGGCTTAATTCAGTTAGATGTATGTTCAACATAATATACAACGGGTCACAACATGACGGCAAAGTTCGGCTATGTAAGTTGGCTTTTAACCTAGTTCTTTTTTTCATTGCGTTTTATTTTACTTTACGTTGCGGTTAGTATGTAATATATTTTTTACCTAATAAGTTTTAAAATTTATGCGAAAATTTGGTTTCAGATTTTGTTTTAAAACCTTATTTCAATAATAAAAATGTACTCGCCATTTTAAGTACAAAAAATTTCGGTACCTAATGATAATATTTGATATTTGCAGCTAAATTCGTATTCAGCGTTAAAATTTTGACGCCGTATACTGATAATTTTCAGATAAGATCATTGCTTGTTAACAATTATCGATGTCAATGATGTTTCTTGATAATTTTAAGTCCTGCCGTGTCACATGGTGCAGATGTAGATAATTTATAGACTGTTATGAATGGAAATTTATAAAGTGCTTTATAGATATGGTAGATGTCGATCGATTACTTTGGTCTGATAGTTATCGTGTTGTATAGCGCCTCAAACGTAGTGTACGTAAACATTGTATAGATAAATGGATAAGCATTTATTGATATAAAAATTTTTGCCACTCTTCTAATACAAAATTGGAAAACGCATATTTTTTTTAAAAGGATCAAGGGAGGAATTATGTAACTTTTATCAATAATTATCTTATGCTTTCATCAGTGATTGTGATTATTAAATCAGATTAAGTAGTTCGTGTGCAAGTGCAGTTTTCATATTTTTTTAATGTTCATTATTACGTAGGGAGATTAAAGTAGGTATTGCATTTCATTTAGTAACTGAATACTTGATTTTTCAAATGCTATGTTTATTTGTATCAATTTTTTTCGCATGAATGTAATTATCATTCAAGGCATGTATAAATAATTACCTTTTGTTATCATGTCATGTAATTGGAAAGCAATCCTTTTTTACACGTGTAAGTATTCTTTGATACAAACACAGTCAAAATATATATTAGGAACTTTTTTTAAAACTTTATTTAAAAAAAATGCACTTAACGCTTAAAGCATTCTCTCCCAGTCATACCTTTATTTCATGCAGAACAATAAGTTTAATATTTACTGAATGAAACGTAACTTGCGAAAATTTTACTGAAGTTAATGAAGAAACCATTTGTAACAAATAATAAAACAGTTGTAATATTTAAAAAATGCTTCAAATGTTTTACATAAATCGGATGTATAAAATTTGTAAATGCAATATCAAACATAGTTTTTATCGTTTTCTGTCGTCCTTGCCCAACACTGTAACTCCTATGAAATATTATGACATCATTTCGTTTACTCTTAGCAATTACATTGGATAATGTCAATAAAATAAGTAACTTTTTATGGTTACACAATGAAACTATTATTTATGACTCCATACGTTTTTCACGGTGTAAAATTACGTATATACCACGCTTCGTCATTTACAATTACGATTGAATGCTTCCTCTATAAATTATTACCATATTTCTTAGATTTTTGACGCGCTTTTTTATGGATTATTATATACAATCGCAATTAAGTTTATCTCTATAAATATATTTACTTTTAACACTACTGTTAAGAAAAAAAATGGAATATAATACTTATTCAGTGTTTATAGAATAATTTCTGGTTTCACGTCCAGTCAACAATTTTGATGAAAAATGAATTAATTTTGTATCAATTAATGAATATCAACAAACCATATCACAGGTTCACGATAGTTAGAAATAAATAAACAGTATGCCTTATTACACCAACTAGTTCCTTACAATTACAGTTGAATCAAATTATTATCACGATCTTCGTATGGATTAAGTTGTACGTTTTTAATCAATGATTTATTGTTTGAATTAGGATCTAATTTACATAAAAAACCGATAGCACGTTGTCTTAACTCTGAGTTATGAGCAAATAAATCTGTCTTGATGTCTCAATACTCAGTAGTGTGATTATCATCCCGTTAGTTTCATAACATTTTCAAAGGCTAATCAATGTTGCAACCTTTATCTTTACAAATATTATCTATGCCATCACACTGCCCGTTTAAACGTACTTATTACAATCGAAATTAAGTTGAATGTTATTGCACTCGATGAAATTTCATTAATTTATGCAAAATAGATGAAATTGCATTTTTTTCCTATTTTTAAGTTACTGCATTGATGCCCTAGGTGAACGAAAAAAAAAGTTGTCGAAAATTAATCTTGAGGTGCAGATTGCAGGCAATATTTATTAAGCATAGTGTTTGGCGTACATAGCGCTACATAAAGTCACTGTTTGCTATAAAAAATATTAACATATTTAGCCCAGTGTCATATACCCCTTTTGATTACCTAACAATGATTACTTACCTAACCTATGACCCTCAGTTTTTGTATTGCCGTCTAGTGATACCTAAGTATCATAGTATGTGACAAGACAATGACAATATGATTACATTATGATTGATTGTGCGATACGAGACGAGACACAATTTTATGTGACACCTGTTTTGTTATCACACTTATCGTTTTCCTATTCAGATCATTGGCACGAGGCTTAATAAGGATAAGTAAGGTATTTTCCTGAATCTCCAAAAATGGGGACTGTTAAAGTCCACC
The DNA here is from genome assembly GCA_963584085.1 of Pyrausta aurata. Classification (NCBI taxonomy): domain Eukaryota; kingdom Metazoa; phylum Arthropoda; class Insecta; order Lepidoptera; family Crambidae; genus Pyrausta; species Pyrausta aurata. The sequence goes on from OY757260.1 coordinate 4,623,034, forward strand.
ATTTGGATTTGTCTGTATATTTTTTATCTATAATAATCATATTTGTTATGAAAGAGTAACTATACTTTCAATTTATTCAACATCTTTACAAATCAACTTATCGTAATTAAAATTATTATTGATCATTATTACGAGGACGAAAATTCCTTAATTCATCCAATCCAAGACAATTGGTGTGTTTTCTGGCGCTAAATTATCTTAAAAATATCGGGATATTATCAAACTTATTTAATTTATCTGGTTTGTTCAATGCGATTGTCTTCGAATTTTACATATACTATGTTTTCCGACTCACCCATCTTAGAACCCTCACTCAAAATTTTGCTCATTTCACTTCGAAAAACTTCATTTGACCAAAAACCTAAGCCAGCTCACTTGCGGTAGCCCATATTCATACGAGTCATCATCTCGACTGTTTTAGTACAACACAAACACACTTAGATGTGTTTACGCTTTCCATTCCCAAGTAGTGGCCAGAAACTATTTGGTTGCAATAAATAAATCTACATAATCACGTGTTAAAAGTGTTTTTGCGTGTTTGTTGTGTAAAGCGAGACTTGAGTGATAGTACATGATCAATACGCCTCCTATTATGTATAGTCCGCGGCGAATATATTTGTGTCTTTTTGATGTTTGTGATCCGCAACACCTTGTGTAGAGGGCATAGTTTGACAAAATTGCACACGACTTTTTGAAGCTGACTATAGTTGTATAATGATCGCATTTTAGTAGGTATTCATCTACTGTTTACATTCGTTTTAGGTCTACACCTACAAAAGTGCTAGCCTATCCCTTTGGTGTCTGCTATAAGGTTATAACTACGTATAGAGAAGCTATGCCAAGCAAAAAATGTGTTGCAAATACGTCGACAAGATTATGACGTATTCCTTTAAATCTGAATTGCGAATATGAAACCATTTGTATGAGTTGATGACAAGTGGCGTCAATTTATGGCGCACGGGATTGTTAGTGGTTTCAGTTTCATACGCAAGTACTATTACTTGCATTTCAACTATTGAACTACTATTAGTTCAATAGTTGAAATGTTCAGATTTGACGCTCGTTATTATTTCGAACAAAACAAGCTATTATGATATTATACCTTCGATATTATCAATTGTAATTTCGGGAGTTACATGTGTCTTATTTATAGAATTAGTTCATATGTAGTGTAAATAATAGTAAAAAATTATATTAATTGTATTCAAGGAAATGTCTTTGGTTCCAGGTTACCACAGCTTGCCGTCTCTGCGAAGATATTGTGCCTCCTGATGGTAAGATAAACATTTTTATAAATAGTTTTAGTAGATAAAATTTTAATACCTATATTCATGGAAAATACCTGAAATATGAACATTCCCACCCAAACCTAAGCCGATTCTTGTGCCATATTTATTTTAACCTAGAACCTAGGAACAAATGCTCATTATTTTTTAATTGGTATTACATTACTAACTTTGGTAAAAATAAAACGGTGCAACCAAACCTTAGCAAGCTTGATGAAAAATTATATTGGACAAATTGACTATTTGCAGTCTTTAAAAATCATTCAATAAAAGCCATTGAGTTATTGCTACTTGTACTATCTACTATCACGATGAGCGAGTACATTAATTTTAAGCAATTTTTCATATTTATTCGAAGTCCTTGCATCGCGACATGAGTTAGCTTTATCTAATTGACACGAAACATACCGTACTCTATTGAATAATTCGATGAAAATTCGTAATAAAAAGACATTTTTAATTCTCTACGTGTTTGTTTATTATAATTTCAGATTATTAAAAGCAATTTCATAATTTCATCCTACTACTATTATAAAGGCGAAAGTTTGTAAGTATGGATGTATGGATGTTTGTTACTCTTTCACGTAAAAACTACTGAATGGATTTGAATGAAACTTTACCACAATATAGCTTATACATCAGAATAACATATAGGCTACAATTTTTGAGGTTTCTAATGTGAGGTCGTAAAAAAACACATTTTTTGCGCTACTAGACGGGATGAACCTGAAGTCCACGCGAACGAAGTCGCGGGCAAAAGCTAGTATTTCATATTTTAGTGATAAAACTACGAGGGTAAGTTTAAAAAGGTTACTTGTTCGGTAAAGATTGGCTTTAAAAGTTTCTATCTTACCGAGTTTATCAAAAAGTGTTTAGCGACGGACACCCATCATTTGCCGTGATTGCCTCGCCGGTGCACTGCACAACACGCTCCGATGAAGAAATTTACCTGATTGAATACAGCTATTATCCTGTAAAGGTTCATTATTAACGACGCGCTTGGCGTAGTGGTTAGCGCTCCTGACTACAATGCCGGCGATCGCGAGTTCGAATCCCGCAAGAGGCAAATGTTTATGTGATGAGCGCGACTTTTGTGCCTCCTTCCTTCTAAACATCTATGACTTATAGATGTTTATACGTATTTAAGTATATTGATGGGGCACGCCCTCGGCATTATGGTTGTCTGGTATTCGTAGCACAAGGAAGAAAATTCCTTAGTTGGAAACTGAGACAATTGATGCGTTGTATGGCGCATATTTATATTTTTTTAACTAGCACTTTGCTTACGGCTTGTCCAAATAGTCAGTTTATAAAGTAAAAACATTTCATCCCCGCCCCACAGGCAAAGATTTACATAAAGCTATGTGAACCTATAGCTGTCAATTTTGAAATAGAATCAAGAAAACACGTTTTTTGTGTCTTTCCAATACTTTTATTTAGTCGGTCATTAGGATTAGGATGTGCCCTACATACCTTATCAATCAAACTCTCGTATCGTGGCTGCCTCAACAATGGGCTGTTTATATGTCAAAGTAAGAAATAATAAAAAACAAATCCATGCTATGGTCACATACTTTTTGATCGTATATTAAACTGCACTTCGCCATTCAAACGTACGCCGAAAAAATCAACAGTGGGTCGGTCGCACATATCAAGGTGTTTGAAAAAATAAGCGAATTCCTTGCATTTTGATCTTATTGTGATCGTAAAGTGCATTATCGGAACAGGAAAGATGTGGTCAAAAATGCGGACAAACGACTAACATTTTATTTGATATGGGCAAAGGAATTTTCGGAAACAGTCGATATAGTTAGAATGTACCAAAAAAAAACTAAAACACTCGTGGAAAAATATTTAATCGTCGCTATCTGTATTGCGTGTGGCCAAACTAATCCTTACAATGAGGTACACTAAGATAACCCTTTAATGCCACGTACTCTAGGTCATACACACAGCACAGATTAGAACTTGCAACTATTATTATTATGATAACAAATCGTGCGGTAACAATTTGCTGGTAAAAACGTAAACTAAGTATTAGATGCGTATGAATCAGTTATTGGTGCTTATTTTTTATTATCTCTAAGTAACTTTTTTTGACACAGGTGCTAGTAAATCCAAAATTCATTAAGTTGGTGATGACTCTTTTACTTGCTATTTTTTTAAAGTAATAAATGATCAGACATTTGACCACCCATTAACTGGTGGTAACTGATGATGTGGTCGAGGGTGGATCATGTCTGTCCAGTAACAGCCTCCTGCTATTCATAATTTACATTGCTCAAATGTTTAAGTTTATGTGCTGTGATAAAGTACGGATACTTCTAAAATAATCAATGAACTAGATGGACCGAAGTTGTTATTTATCTGCACCTGATCCACACAATTTCTAGTTCGTTGAGGCTGAACGCCAAGCAGATAAATAGGGGAAATAATCTTACATATCGATCAAGAAACCAACGAAAATCGATTGATCAGCAAACTGTTTGATGTTCACACGCTGTGAAAATTTCCAATACACTTGTGCTGAATGGTTTCAGATGTATGTAATCGGGTGTTTATAAATGGGTGGGCAGATAAACAGCAATCACAACGCGAGCGGTGACCTCTGATTAATTGTACGGTGAACTAGTAATTGGGAGATACAGAACTACCAAAACGTTTTGTTAGTAAATCAAGAAAAAAAACTAGTTCAGTCAAATATTAAATAAGAAGAGAAGATGTATTGAATGAAATACTTTTACAAAATTGATTGAATTTTATTTCGCAGCTAAAACTTGGAGGTTAATTGATACTATGTATTTTACTTAAGTATTGCTTACATCGGATTTTCCTAATGTGTAAATTATGTTTTACTCAACACGATTTCTTGTTTTTGACAGTTTAATTATTTAAATAACGTTATAATTAGTCTCAACAAAATCATCTGCACCAAGTTTAATTGCTGGAACTAATTGAGATGAATATTCTGTTTATTTATTTACAAACAGTTGTAAATATAATTAAAATCACATGTAGTGAAGCCGACGTGACTAGTCATATAAAATCTGCATAAAAATTTACTACCTTATATGTTTGCTACGGGACTTTACGCCTTTATGCATATTTCTGTAACCCTATTTACATAATTATGAACACTATTTTAGACATAATGATCGTTAGTTTTATAGTTTATTTTGACGTGTTATAATTGTGTCGATTAGTTAAATGAGTGTTCAGATATTTCACAATGTTAATGGAGTTGGAAGATTTTATGTTCTTCAAGGTAAATTAAGGGTAGCATTCCGCACTAAGAGTTAAATCCAGGTATTGTTTACAAAAAGTCGCCGTGAAACGCAATACGGCTGAATAGTGACCGCGACGCGGTAGCCTATGCTTTCCCACTTGAATATGACACCACACCAGCAGTTACAGAAGGTCTTATCCAAGCGAATGGCCAGAAAGAAAAGCAAACTTTCGTAGACAATAATATAGGATATAAAATTGAGTGAGCCCCAAAGAACAAACCCCTGCCCGACGGATTAGCTTAGTACGGTTGACCCATTAAAACGATCGATTGTTTCCTTATTGTACTGCTCGGAACGTTCGGTTCTAGTAATAATTACAAAATCAAATTGTGAAAGTGTTTCTTTTGACGTCTCGATGACCATTAAATAATCTTATGTAAATTAACCGACAATTTATTAATAAGAGTGTCGTCGGCTAAGTTAAAAAAATTCTAATTAGGCACCTGGGAACATCGAAGCTGTCGGCTCACTTAATTGAAGTTCAAAGGGTGGTTTGAGAGGGTTAACTAGTAAATATTCAGTGGTTCAGTTCGTGAAGTTCAGAAGGTCGTCGAGATAGGCCGTTGATCAATATCTGCGTAATGAGGTGTTGGTACACAACTGGCGCCATTAAAACCCGGTGAAAGCACAGTAACAGTATAAGGAAACTAATTTAAGCCAATCAACACTAGCCGCCTGTGATAGGATTTCACTGATACAGACCACCGCGAAGTGTGCTGATTGCGACTATTTAAGCACGCTCTATTTCCCTACAACATTTAAGAAAAATAGTTCTAATTTGTTTAATAGATCCCAAACACTTAAATGAAATTGTCTAACGCTTAGTTTTTCATTTTCATCAGTAATGGATTTTTCATCGTGCATATTTTCCATGTCCTCTTAAACGTGTATGCCATCGTTAAAATTGACCAATGCGATTGACGCATTCGCTTTTATGACCTTCTTTGTTCCAAACAGTAGAAGACCCTTGAACGTAACATTTCGTTGTGTCACACTGACGGCATCAGCACAGAATCAGCACCAGTGAGTAACCCTGGCATAAATCAGTGTTTTACAGCCGACTGCGTTATCGCAGTTGATTTAGCATGACCATTAGTACGCTTGTACTACGTTTAGATAGGCCTATACGTGGCAATGGAACTATTAGTCTCGCTGCATTTGTACACACGCCCATCATCGGTTTTTGTTATTTATGGGTTTGGTTCACTTTCAATATATTTCGTATTCAAGATTTGGGCCGGCTCGACATTTCACAAATATCTCAAAAATCATGTCAAGGAGGTTATGAGCAATTTTTGTAGATGCCAATCAAAGAATTTGGACACAATTCATTTGATTGTTTAGTAAAACATTTAGTGCTTTAAAAGGAAACTTGAAGGTCTTGAAAATAAAAATTGATTTATTTATAAATGTTTCATCTTACAATCATTGAGTCTCCATAAAAGTGACTTCCATTATGTAATGGTTTTAAATACTGACCAGGGTTTATTTGAGGGACTTAGTTATGTCTATAGATTCTATGTACATTTTCAGGTTATTCGTTTTGTATCTTTTTATCATACACATTCTTGCTGATTTTGATATTCATTTGAATTATTGTATGGCAGGTGGTGATCTGCGGTGCCGTGCCATCGATGGTCCGTTCAGTGCGCCTCTTCAACCAGTGCTCCCATCAATACGTCGACGTGTTCCCAAACGGCACCGTCATGGCTTCCTTCAAAGAACACGAACAGCGTAAGTACTTGCCTTATTTAACTACTACTATTATCGATGCTCGTAGCGCAGTGGTGGCAGCGCTTTGGTAGTGATACCGAAGTTAAGCAACGTACGGCGCGGTCGTTTTTGGATGGGTGACCATTCCGACCATATAAGTGACGTATATCACGAATATCTCCGAGCCTTCTGCACTTAAGTAATTGGTCCCGGCTAATATCGGTTCATATTAGTCGTTAAAAATCTGACAGCACGTTGCCTTGCAAACACCCTCCGCCAATTCACACTGAACCCGCGTGTGTAGGGTGGAAGAAGTCTATTGAATTTCTACTTGTAGTTGTAGTTATTTTACAATCTGGATTTCATAAAAATAGTAACACAGTATCGCACAAATTAGCTTTTAATACGTACAAGATGATCAATAGATCGCAATTGTTATTAATAAATTAATCACTAAACATTCCTTTGATAACGTTTAGCCATTAGCATTGTTTTAGCTCAAGGTTTCGCATTATTTACTTGCGGCTCACTGAAATGATTTATTAAGTATCCTGAAGATAGATTGTACATGTTGTGGCGGTGCAGGATATAGCAATTGATTTATTATGAAATTTACTAGTGGCGATTGCAATTTGCATTAGCTTTTGTACTTATGTTACTGTGCTCACATTATGTAAGGCAAATATTTGTAATAGATCTTATTGACAGGGTATTTAAAAGTCCATTAGTAACTTATATCAAAAGAAGAAGGGTCATATTGGGTCCAATGATAAGTTTCATTTCGCATCTTGTCAATCGAATTACAGCAGTTGCATTTATTGGATCGTCAAAAGCGTAAAGCTTAAACTGTTTTAATGTCAGTTTTTTTTACTGCATATTTCACAAAGGCGATTGGCTTAGGGCTAGACGTGAGAAACTATAGGAATATGTCAATACTTGAGAGGTCAATGGCCAGTCGTAACAGGTACGGTCCAGGCGATACAGTAGGAGTGAAATGACGGAATGCCATGCGTTTGCGAGTGACGACGTTTACAATACAAATTTAACTTGAGATGTAACTATGAAAATCACAATAATACAAAAATATTTACATGTTAAATTGTTATGTACGAGTAGCAGCAGACGACAAAACTGTGACATTTTCTAGGAGTCTTCGAGCGGTACAGTCTTCGATGTTCAAAAAGACATAAATACTTATGTCTTTTATTAGGCCTCTTTATGTAGGTATTTTTCTAACATCAATGTATACTTCTCCGTCGTGGAAACCCTAAAATTCTTGAGCAAGGGTTGCCGGAATATCCGGTGCTTTGTAAGATTTCTTAAAAATTGCTCATCGATGACACATTTTCAATATAATTTTTAATGTAGCGTCAAGTTAATATTTGAACATACACTTTATCTTTGAATTATTGGTTGGTGGTCCCTTTAGCAAAACACTGCTTCCTACAGATAATGGAGATATTTCAACATATCTCAATCAGGTATTATTATGTCTCAAACTCGCTCGTCTAGTAATTGTGTTGAATGTATTATTGAATGTCGTAAAACATGTCTTACTTGGCAAAAAAGTTGCAATGCTGGCGACAACAAAAAGCGCAAAAAACACTTTCCGCGTCTCCACGATAAATCTCGGTATCTTTTTTCTTTTTGCGACAAGACTTCCCAATAACCTCGTCACTTGTCTAGGTTTTCCTTTTATCGGCGAAAGCATTCGCGAATATGTAATACATTATTTCTCTTGCATTACTTAATATTTGCCGTAAGAGCGCGCAACTTTTAGCGCGACCGCTTGTTTAAATAAAACTTGCTTTCTCCTTTTATTTCGTGTGAGCTTGTGGTTTGCTCAAGAATTATCGCAGATTCTTCAAGGTTCAAAGACCATTTTATACGTAGGTATTTGTGTGCAGATTTTGAGACAGGCTTAAGTTTTGAAATGTCAATTTCATCATTTTAACAACTTTATTTAAAGATACCGCGTATAATAGGCAAAAATATCCTTATTTTGAAAAAAATAATAGTTATTAGGTTATCCCTTTTAAACCTAAAATAATAAATCAGTAGAGGCAAATTTCAATACAAGAAAATATTCGGGTGACAAGACCACAGCCTTATTTATGTGTATTTGCAAGTGTTTCCATAATGTGTTTGGTTTTTATTTATTTGGATATTTAACCTTCTTATCTGCTAAGAAGTTCTTAAGTAATAATAAAAGTGAATCTCTTGGAACTGGTGTATAATCTGATGCTTATTCCAATGAAACTGCGGGTGGCATACAAAGAGTACCTACTCGAAAAATGCCTATCAAAAATCGCTTATTAGAATTTGATGACTACTGAATTATGCAGGTTCATTGATTACCTTTCGGTTTCGAAAAGCCGTTTCTACTTCGCCTTGATTTTAAACTTTGGACTTTATATCTGTTGGATTACCATCTAAATTAGGACAGCTGTTTGACATAGTACATTGTGATGTGCGTACGTGAGCTCTTGAAGTTCACGTTACAATTAATGCACCAGAAAAAAGATGCACACGAAAATTTTCAACCTTAATTGACCGTATTAAAGGTTATAATAGCACAAATCTTTGTGGACGACTGTACACGTCTGGTGTGACCTAATAAGGACAGTTTCATATCAGCATTTGGACACGTAATTAATATAGAAGATACTATGACCTACGTTGATTGTTTATTGCATCAATCGATTACTATGTTGAAGCGTGCGATATTATAAACTACATACCAGACAGATAAAGGGAGAATGTAAACTTTGATAAAGAATATTTAAATGACTAATCCACGATAATCAAAATAAAAGCAAACCGAATATCTCAAACATTGACAATACAAGAAGCAGTTCGGAAATCAAGTTCTTAATTCGATTCGATTTTAAATTGGACATTAGTGATTTTACAGTCACATCAGTCCGTCACTAAACCCGAACGAGCGCAACGTCTAAATACCATTCACAAATGATTTAGTTCCAAAAGTGCCCACGATGACCAAGTACTACCCACTTTCTATAAATAAATCAGCTGACCGGGAACCTATTAATGAAACAAGACAATAATCGCGTGAGAATAAACATTTATTTGTAGCCGACGAAAAAAATTAATCACTTGACCGGTGTTAGCATACGCGTTAGTTCTGAAGCAATAAAAGAAACTACACGGCCAATATTAAATTTAACGATTCAATATTGCAGCACCACTATCGCCTGATCTGCGATGTTTAGATTCTCAAAGACTATTTCAAATGTGTGGAAGGTCTTTTAAAAATTGTCAGTGGCCAGTCTTTGGGCAGTGCACCGCCTACCGACGAATACAGCGTGAAATATGTGACGCGTTTTAATTAAAATTAGATTTAAAGTCTCTGATAAACGAATTTAATTACAACAAGTTAGAAATATGACTGGCCGAATAACGGTAGAGTTGAGAGCGGCAAAGATAAGATGAAAAAGAAAATTTTGAAAATATAATTTAATATTTTCACCCTTCACATTTCTTTGACAGTAAAAACCGAAGTTATTTTTTTTATTAAACAGCTAAAAATAAAATTAATGTACCCTTTTAAAAAAGTTTTATTTGGAGCAGCTACTATTTATTTTTATTTAGTTATTGACAGTTGATTAAATTACTTTTCATAGTTATTTCGAAAGTGGTTATTTTTTGCTGCAATTCATCGAAATCGCATCTTGTGGGTTGAAAATTATATGGAATCAATCGACATGGGCGGTGCGGCGCCTACAAATTGAGTTGTTATAAAAATATAACATAATAATAAAGACCTCAAAAGCTTCCCGTTTGCAAAAAACGGTATACCACACGCATTCACCCCCATTAGGGACCTATAATTTAATAATAACGGAATACTATAATCGGTTTGCGTTCGGATAATCGATTTGATGTTAAGGTTAAGTGCTCTAGTTCTTTGAGAAAAAATTAAAGCTTAAGGATCTCAAAATATAATTGCTTGCTACACGTAGTAGAGACGAAAAATCAATTTCTCACGGAATACGTTATAATTTTAAACTTTCAAGGTAAATTGGATAGTGCTCTTTGTAAAGCTTATTTTTGATTCTTACTGATGAATCTTTTCAATTTTTTAAATATTTTTATCATAAAAATATGAAAATGTAGATTTAACAATTCTTCTCTTCAATCTAAGAGCCGTGCTATTATCGGTGGAGTAATCGCCATTCTTTTCTCCTGCGTGCTTTTATCTTGACTTCCTGATACAACATTACATAAATTTTCTCCTTCACTTGGTTGAAATAGCTTATCCTTATCCTAGGCCGTCCTCTTCCCGTCTTCCCTTCTATTTTTCATACATAGTTAACAACTATTAGCTCTAATTTCACATTATAATAATTCCTCATCATAAAAAGCTTTAGGATGTATTTTTGTAACCTTCCCTCAAAATTCCACAATAGTTTTAATTTGATTCTACTTGAGTTCGTCCGTTTTTTGTTTTGACGTATCGCGTTGAAGAGGTTATTCAGTGTTTTCGTACGAAAATAAGATTTTAAGTGATCTTGACTTTTTATCAAGAGTTTACGTTCTTCTGTTTGTTGTTTTGAACAGTTTAATGAAGTTGTTTGTTTTGATAAAGATTTTAACGAAGTGATTACATGTTAGATACTACTCACAGTTTATTTTTCCGTTTCAATGCTCATATAAGCATCTACAAATTATTGCTCTATTTATTTCAGTTTTTTAAGGTTTATTGTGTACCTGTTTTTAAAATTAAAATTTTATTCCATCAATATTTTACTTAATCAGTATTTTTGTCGGTATAAAGACACTATAAGTTTGCAGGAATTACTTGTCGAGAATGCAATTTGGCGTTAATTTCGCCATTTCTTACTTTTGGTTGTACAATAAAGAGTTATTAAATACAGCTTCTTCTTTACTTCAACATAATTAGGATCTAAGTAACTAATATCAAGACAAGGGTTTTTCTATTTTAATTAAGCGGTAGTAAATACTTAATAATTGTTAAGATGCTTGGCCTAATCAGTTTCAAATGATAATAAAAAACTTTTACCACATTAAATAAAATCGATACAGAATTCATTTTTAATATCAGCAAAGACCTCTAAACAAACAGATATGACTACGCTTTATCGTAAATTTTATTGCCGTCATTAAAACATCTGTTCACTACGCTAGTTGTTAACAAAGTTTTAATTGCTGAGGAAAAATATAACAACGTTAATTAATTTAGTGTTGCGAATAATTATAAAACATTTTTAGTGCAAAGCAATGTTCTATGCTAGCGTCACTTGAATGTTATTTATACTTAACGTATACTTGAACGTTGTACATAAGTAGTATGAGGATCGTGTGCGCGCAAGCTTCCATACAAAAAGAGAAAACGTTTTCCACCCCTAAAACGTTGTCTGATTTTGTCATTTTTTTACATGTTAGAGATATTTTGAAAAACTAGGCTCGTACGTTTTTATTTGTTTTAAATATTGTATGTTTCAGGAAATATAAGAACCTAAACATTCACTTTTTTGACTAAAAAATCTCTTCGTTATTTCGACCATTTTTAAGTAATCAAGCCTTTACACAAACAATCGAAGACGTACAAGCGTAGTTCAGAATGTATGAAAACGAATGAAACCAAATTTTTCTCATTCCATAAACGTTTACGGGTAGGAAACCGTTTTCCCCCGCAAGCATATTTCGACAGTTGGCGCTCGAAATGTATAAAAATTCGCGCTGCGCTACGCCTGCACACGATCCTCTTAAGGCTCTTACACCATCTTCATCAAACTCTATACGTGACTGAGGTAAATAGCTAGATTTTTAAGTAAATGGTGAAACCTAGTCTACTTATAACGTTTTCGTGTGGTGTAGGAGAGTCCAAATAAATAAATAAATTATGCGCCAGACAATACACCAACTGTATGGTTTCGAAGTAAGAAATTTTCTTTTTTGTGTTACGAATACCAGACTATGATTATGACGGAGGCGTCTCCCATAAATACTTAAATGTAAAAATCCATGAATTGGGTACATAATTCGTGTTCGTCACATAAACATTTGACCTTTGCGGGATTCGAACCCGCGACCGCCTACATAGTAGTCAAGAGTGCTAACCATTACACCAAACGCTTCGTCAAATACGCAGCTTAGCTCATTTAGTAGTTGTCGCACAAAACTTTGAACATGTTCTTGACCCAAAGTTTATCATAATGAACCATGTTTACATTACCACGAGTAAACCCGCAGTTTTCCACTAGTGTAGCCGCGATATGGGTGGTCTCCCAGTACAGTGTTAATGTCGCGAATGTAAAAAATTAACCGGCAACTTCTGCAAACAATGTTACAATGTTAATGGATTGTTTTGTCTCTACTTGACACCGTTTTTGTGCGAACAATAATGTTTTATTCGATCACGGGCTAATGATTGTGAGAGAAAAGTTTATTTAAATAATTTATTTGAATATGTCTACAGGTTTCAGCAAAAAAGTCGCAACAAATCGTTTTTCTAATATAGAATTTTTTCACCCAAATCACTTATAATGATGTTATATTTTGGGTCAAAAGAACTTAACAACCTCTACCATATTTTCATCGATATTACACCACACACACATTTGTATACTATCCACAAAGTTTATACGATTATGACTAGTAATAAGAAAACAATTCAACCACTACGATGTTGATTATTATACCTTCCCATAATGACAACGTTTTCAAAAGTCTATCATTTCGGTAGCTACCAACCAAATAAATATTAAGTAGCAATTTCCTACCAGTAGACCTACTTTTGTGGTGCTTCTGTATTTGGTTATAACCACTTATCACAATATCTATTGCTTTCTTGGTGTCGGCTATCACTAATCGAATTAGTTTGACCCGATTCCGATTCTGATAAAATTCTTTATCGACATGATAAAATTAGTAAACATTGAGCTTTGTGGACCTTTCTGAATGGTAATAAAGGCCATTTTCGTTTGATATGGAAAACGAATGACACGGTGTAAGTGTGTCAAGTCGTATTTTTCCCTGTGTTAGACATTTTAGGTTGAGTCGTTATTTGTAGATTGAAGGCAGTCTTTAATCCTGATTGATGAAATTTTCAGAACTCATAGAGCGATAAAACATTGTTTCTATAGCTGATCTATTTCATAGATGATACAAGTTCAGAGTATAGTAATAAATCGTATCTCGTATTGGTGTCATTGCCACAACATTTGCGGTCGCATCTAGCCCGGCTAGACGGTAACTTGAGAATAATTTGATACCTATATCGACACAACATAGTACTGCAAAGACAATGTGGTATTAATAGTAGAGTCAAAATGGCAAAAAGACTCCAATAAAGCGAGGCTTGATGAAATTATTTAATAAAATAAATTAAACCTAGTTAATGTTCAGTCTATTCACCTATCTGTGTACCCGAGTGACCTACAATATTATCGCGGCCTCTCATTATTGAATTACGATATTAATGTCATTTTATTGATAATTTTTCCATTGAACCTGCTAAAGTCCGTGTTTTAAGTTTGAGACATTATTAAGTTCTAGCACCTACAATATACTATTTCGTTAATATACATAATGTCCTCTTTTCAATTTCTATCAAAGAATGCATTAACTATATCTAAGTGAACTTTTTTGTGCATTGCGTGAAATGTTATTGTATTACGAGTATAACCTGCTACATCAACGGAAATGGTGGCAGTAAGTTTCTGAAAAACAGTAATGTACATTTCATATAAAAGTAACAATTTTGATTAGGTGTTGAAGTATGTCCGCGATTAAGATAGTACCACACTGAGTGCGGCGTCGTCTGAGCTAATCCTCTGTGTGCACGGTCGCCGGGAAGTTTATCCTCGTGTGACGTGTGTCCACTACGCTACGACATTTAGTATACGATACGGGATTTGCGTAAATCTCTGATCTAGCTAGTATAAGCTAAAAGCACTATAAATGAGACTTGACACGATATCTGTGAGTTTCATCCTAACAATAGTAATTGCTATATCGCTTGCAATGTTCAAAGCTTTCAAATATTATTACGTTGGCACTTAAACTTGTTAATCTGTCTATTTGCAAGTATTTTATCTGCATGATAGATCGATAACGTACATACAGACACAGGTTATGGTGTCTGTGTATACAAGATCTATCTTCTAAATATAACAAGAACCACTCACGATTCCTGTGTTTTGTTACATGTTACATCAGATATTTTAGTATACAATAAAGTTAGTTTTTGCTATAGGTCGACCGCAAAAACTGAGACGTTTCTAACGTCACTTTTATTTCCTTCGTTTCCATTTCCCTCCAAATTATTGTACTCCATATCGATCATTCTTATGAATGAAAATATCTTTATTTATCCTAAAGGGAGAACATTGAATTTATATAATAATGTGAAGTACATAAATTGGGAAGGGAAGATGACAAAAGTGACGTCATAACGTCTCAGTTTCGCGGTTTACCTATTGTTACTTCAAAATTTTTGTTGCTTATTATATTGAACATGAAAAACAAGAAAATTCTCCTAAAAGACGCGTATCAATGGACACGCGCTCCCGCTACCAAGGAAGCAGCAATCCCGAGATTCCCGTACCTACCGCAGCGCCATCGCCGGGATCTGTCGGGATTACGCGCTCATCCGCGACGCTGTTTGTCGCTCGGTGACGCCTCATTTGCACGTAGGGCTGCCACTTTAGACTTTTGACACGTGCCATTTTTAGGTTTTTTTTTGCCTCATGCCATTTTGAACGGTAAATGGTATCTTCTCCTTTTTTTGGTAGTGGTTTCCCGCGACATCTCACTTACCCGTGCACGTAAGGATGCCATTTTAATTTCCGTATTGTTGTTAGCATGTGCCATTTTTCAATGGTTAATTGTGTCTTTTTTTACACTTACTAGCAGTACCCCACGATTTCTCTTGGGCAATAAAAACGGATAATATGTAAAAGTTATATTCTTATTTTTACACAAAACCTTCTCAAATAACAAAGACAATAAATAATACTAAACTAATTTGGTGAGCCTATCATAGAAGAAGCAATAAAAAAAAGAATCCTTACTAAAATGACTATTTAATTGTAATTTCAACACGAAGCAAAAGAAAAATTTTGGTGTTCATTAACATAACAAAACATAAAGGACTCAAATTAGTAAGTAGTATAAAGCAGTTTATCAGTAGTTTTATAGATAAACACAATTTTCATTATCATTGTGATGGTACAGCATATTCTTTTAAATTTTCCACATTATTTTGCATATCATTACAGCTACTTCAATTTCACTAATGACGATTGCATTAACTCATCCAATCAGTTTTGTAATGGGTTTTAAGTTTATTTTTCTGAAGCTTATGGATGAAAGCAGAAAAGTGCAGTCTTCCATAGCTTTTCTGAAAATAGGTCAAGATTCAGGAAGTGGTGTGTGTCAACCCTAAGATACACTTACATGCTGATTGCACTTTATCTTAACGACCGAATGTGGATTAGGAGGAAATAAAAGCTGTCAGTAAATATGGGCGTTCGGGTGTCGGACAAACAGACGGTGTAACTTATGCTTGTTGTATCTAATCGCTCATAAGTAACGTTAATAGAAAAATAAATGGATTTGTTTATGGAAATGTACTGCAACTTTGAATCGAATTTTGATAGTCACAGTGAGTTTTGAAACAAATCGCTGACATCTTGCCTTAATGTAAAATATAATTTTGGTGTGTTACCATTTTAAAATGAGCTGAGGGAAAATTACCAAAATGGGAAATATATTTTCGTTATAGCAATTTCTGATATATACTTGTAGATAGTGCCATCCACGAAGGCGCGTGCCACTTTTCGTCCTAATCGTTTATAGTTTGCCAATATTTGATAATATTTTAATGAATGTAATTATTCAATATTTATTTTTTCATATTTTAATATTTACCACACAAACCGCACCCCGCGCATTTCTCAATAAAAAAAATACGACGCGCGCCTTCGTGGATGACACTATCTTTATATCAGAAATTGCTATGACGAAAATATATATCCTAAATACATGTAATTTTTCTGCTTCCCGAAGTAACTGTTACATGGTCAAAATGTCATTGGATGATGATAAAAATCTACTAACACTAAATATTTACTATGTATTTCCAAAACACGTTGGACAGCACATGTAAATATTTTTGTGGTAATGTTATCAACACACTGAAGTGAGCTCGCGCTGTTCAAGCAAAATTCACTGATCTCTTAGTACACATGTTTCTTTGTAGATTTTAGTAGTTTTACGACGTTATCAAGTGATGACGCAAATTACGTCAAGCTATGCTTATGAACACCGTTTCCCAAACATTGTTATGTATGCGTATTGAATCGTGGCTTATACAAATGGAAAAAGAAAGAAAAAAAGAAACATTTATTAGTAGAAGAAGTAGTCATGACATAAGTCCCACGTACCTCGTACCTACATTATCTTTTTGTAGTACGAAACATTACAGTAATGAATTTCACTAGTTTTCATAATATTATTTCGGAAAATTTTCAAAATACTGGCATCTGTATATAAAAATATATTAGAATATTAAAGGATCTCAATGTTGGGAAGCGTTTTACTTGTTTTACGAGTACAAGGTTAAAATGATAACGATTCCACTAGACTTGCTGTCTTTTTGTGACTAAACGTACTAAATAAATTCATTTACGAAAAAAAGTTGATGAAATCTGTATTTATTTGGTTAACAGCTTGAATAAGGCTTCTAGAAGGCAGATTGACACATGAGAAAATTAAAAACTTAATATTCGCCGGCTAATAGTTTTCCATCTGTTCTTGTAAATAATAGTGCTAGATTTTTGAAGTGATAAATTTTTGAAGTACTTGATGTAAAGCATGAGTTTTTTAGTGCATTTACATTTTGTATTTTTGGCTGTATCGTAGGCTACCTGTTCACTTTTATACATAACCTTATTTTTTTCAAGAGAATGTGAGCTCGGCCTCGAGATTTTTTAATGTTAATATATTATTACAAAAAAAGTCTACTAACATTTGCAGCCGATGGCAATTACCTCAAACTTTTCATTCAGGAAGATTTTTCACTTTTTCCCAGTGGCAATATTTCAATATTATAAACCATAAAAATTACGTCGTCGATGTTAAAATGTTTTGCGGATCCTTGTGTACTTTTATTACAAGACATGTAGTAGAAGCAATCTCAAGATGGGAGTTCCCAGCTACCATAAAATCAGACATAAAACTAACTGACCATTGTGAAGATGCTTGTACCACTACTACAGTTATTTGCTTTTAATGTCTACAAATACGTTTGCATATCATTCCAAAAATGTGTTAAGTTTTAATGAAAACTAGCGGTACTCGCGACTTCGTCCGCGCGTTTCGATTTTATTTTTTTCAGTAAGTCTTAGCTTGATGTTTTATAACCTTTCCCGACAAATAAGCTATCTGACGTAAAAATATTTCAGATCGTACCAGTAGTTCTTAAGATTAGCGCGTTCAAACAAACTCTTTAGATTTATAATATTACTAGCTTTTGCCCGCGACTTCGGCCGCGTGGAATCGTGACTTCTTTCTCCCGTTTTTTACACATTTACCACTATATCTTTGCTCCTACTGGTCGTAGCGTGATGTTATATAGCCTATAGCCTTCCTCGATAATTGGACTATCCAACACAAAAAGAATTATTCAATTCGAACCAGTAGTTTCGGAGATTAGCGCGTTCAAACAAACAAACAAACAAACTCTTCAGCTTTATAATATTAGTATAGATAAGTACCTACATCGCTCGTGCATTTAGGAGGTAGTAAAATTAGCACTATTTGCGTGGATAATGTAAGAAATGTACAAATAGGGTGTAGTCATAGGTATGATGAATGACGTAGTAATAAGTAATAATTTGCCTGTTAGAGTAAACAAAGTAACTTTGACCAATAAATGCTAAGTCTTAAACTAAACCGAAGACCTGTGCATACGTATTAAGAAAAAAAACTAATAATAGTAATTCTGATAAATTTATGATGATAACAAACGCAGAATCAAAATTATTTTACGCAAACGTCATAGCTGAAAGCCGGAAATATTAACATAGTTATTTAAAAAAAAATCATCATGCATATTATTAACATTATCTCTTACATCTATACCACAATAGTATCTACGCACTAGCGAAAAATAAGTAAGCTAATTTATCTTGGTAAACCCAAATTATTTTTAAAATAATCGCCAAGATGATGCTATCGGGTAGAAATAGCCCTACATTATCTTTGCCTAATTATAAAATATGTGACGTGTTAATTCTGTTAAAATTATCACAGATAGGTAATAATTACTTGCGCCACACAACACGACAACGTCGTCATAATTTCGATGTAAGGAATTTTCATTATTGTGTCGCGAATACCAGACAACGATTAAGACGGGGTCGTCTCTCATAAATCCTTAAAATACATACAAAAATCCATATGCACAAATCACCATTTTTCTACTCATCGTAAATGTAGTCTCAAAAACAAAAGAATAATTCCTCTCGCGAAACAAATGCACTCAGTGTATACCGTTCTTTACAAAAACAACTGTATCATGCCAAACAACGCTCAAGGCTTTTATCTCAACAGAATAGACAAAGCCTCGCGTATCCAAGTAGGCTTTCTGAAAACGTTGAAATGAAAATTATGGCAACTCGTGCGTAGATTACGCCAATAGAGCTACTATCAGTGGCGATAATCGGTCACTGACACCGCATTGGCTGGTCACTCAGGCGCACTTGGGCCCGTACTAACAAACTGGACCTGGACTTGTCATGAATTTTATACAAATAAATAAATACACCTGTGTAAATACCTTAGCGGCTACTGAAAATTAATATTGGCTTTGAACTTTTGTCACTATAAAAATGACTGAATTATAAAACGAACTCAGGATTATTATTTTGAATGTCATCAATTTCATCTTTGACATATTTTTTTACAGCGCCATTATTTTAAAAATGATTCATGTACTATATCTTACAAGAAACCGATAAGTAAAATGAATTGACTCATGAAATGAGTGCCAGTTAACGAATAATAAAGTAATGGAACGTTATTCAAAATTGTAGCAACTTTGATGAACACTAAACTTTGAATATCGCTTACCTATGGTTTTGTATGAATTAAGTTTATTTAATATAGTTTTTTTTCAAAGACATTAAATATTTTCAACTTAATACTATAAAGAGGGATTTGAATATAAATTGAGTCTTGAAACGTCATGTTATATGTTTGCGGTTCCATTTAACTCGTATTAATAGCAATGTAAGTGGCAGGAGTTTGTGGGTTGTGTAAGGAAGTATCACGTTACTATTCAAATCGTCACATTAGAAAATAAGTTCATTATTTTATTATTTATTTATTAACAGTCTATTATATAGTTACTACTATCTACCTATGTATAAAAATGTATATAGTTTTGGCATTATTGCTATAACACCAGTATTGTGTGGCTAAATATGCAAAAAAGCCTAATAACTACATAAAAAATGTTATTTCAATCTCTTAATAAAGTACTGCAAGGTACAATGTCAACCAAAAGTGAAATGTCGGCGTTTCAAAGGGAGATGTTTGCGTTGCGACGAGATTATGTTGTCTCTACAAAATTAGCCTTCGCCTATTACGGAGTTGGGCAATGTTGGCACTTGGGCAGTTTCGAAACAATTTTCGACGTTGACGAAAGCGTGTGGTCCTGAAGAAAGTTCAAACAAAAATTGTTATGGTTATTTGTGTGGGACTGTACTTTTATTCACGTATTTGGGTAGAGTCATGTTAAACTACTGATGATACGTACATAATGATTTTGAATAACATTAAGCCAATTTTGTGATATATTTATTTAAAATAATTATTTATATTTTATTAGTATTGATAGAATAATAGGTATTACTTATCAAGATTTTTGATATCAGCACTTTTTTTTCAATGAGAATATTATTATAGCTTATAATATACATACATGTGATTGTGTAAAATAATAATATACTAAACCAAAAAAAAAACAAATATACGGAACACTTTGTCAATTACTTAAGCAGCATGATTATTTTATTGATAGCGAGTTACGTAAAATAATCGCACTATAAAACTAAACTGATAAAAATAAGAAAACAACTTGTGTATTTTAACTGTTATCATCACAAAGTATTAATTCGTACTATATTATATTTATTACGGGTTTATCACCTGATATTTCGTGACAGTGTGTTGTCATACATTCGCAACTACAGAGAGTAACCAAAAATATGTAGAAGGCTGAAAATTAAATGTAAATTTTCGATATCATACCACAAATTTAGTCAACATCCTTATTAATCACTATAAATGTTGTAATTAACTCCATTCCATTGATTCTTATCGTAATACATTTAAAGATAATAACATCACTTTCACCAATGTTCTTCGATTCGGAATTATATCGAATTTATGTTTTTGAAGTAACGACCATACCCTGAGACGCATTTTATTTCACCTAATGTTATAATAATTGAAATGACATGACTGGTGTCACAGACCATAATTTTTATAGTCACGCCGAATCAATGTAAACTTTATTAGAAGGTGATAAAGTAGGAAATGTGAATGAGGGAGGTATATTCGTTATATTAATTCTTTTTATTCGAGTCCCATCGCTTTCGGTCATCGGATTCCATATTCGAACTTTCCACTTTTATGTTTCCTATCGATATTCGGTAGGTTTACATGTCGGTAGATTTGGTTAACTGTGGATTCATAAACAGCTTTTTGATGCATGCAACAGTTGAAAACAGCAGCACTTAAAACAACAAAAATATGGTATTTGCTTGCAGAAGCAATCATTTGACGTTAATTGCTTACACTTAGTCCTTTTCAAACATCTTCGGATTTGGTTGCTTAAATATACCTTTGTTGCACAAGAATAATCACAATATCCTTATTGTGCTGATTTGCCAGATCTTATGCTTTGTTTGGATACAACTTGCAAGTATACGCGTCTATTAAATGCTAACGTTTCATGTTATCCCAATCTAATTCGTCAAGTATTGAATGTCTAGCCTGTAGCTATACGTTAATATTTATAGAAGTTTTATTTTTTGTACTTTATTGGTCGTCAAATATCATTAACGATTACTTCGTCGCGTATGTCTTTTCATCTTTCTCCCCCCAAATTATTGATAAGTCCAAATTAGTCGAACTTATTAATGGGTGCGCGTAGTCGAACAAAGCGCCTGAAAGCAAAATAGCGGACGCTCAGCCCTAGCCGCAAAGTGCTAAGTGACATCTGTCAATGTGACTGCAATTTGCCAACAAAGTTAAAAAGAAAATGGCGGAAATACCACAGTGTACCATACCATAGGCTTATGTTGGCTCGCCATAACCAAAGAAGAAGAAACGACGAGACTTTAAAGCGCGTACACTGCTCGGATATTTAGACGATAGCATGTGGCAGCGCTGCCAAGGGCTATCAAGCGCTGTTCTCGGCTGTAAAGTTTAAGGCTGCCTCTCAGGTGCATTAGTAATTGAATTTATTACGTGTTCACGGCGTGAGGTGGTTTAATATGATCTCGCCTACTTTTGAAACCATTGAAAATTCCTCGAATATTTACATTACGGTTAATGTTAGGTACTTACCCGTATGAGTTAATTAATTCGAATGGACACAGGAGGTCGAAGAAAGTTTAATTCTCATTTCATTTGGAATATAATTATCGTTAGCGAGATTTTTAGACACTGGTAGATATTTTATATTACTGTTTATAGAGGGAAAACACGGGTTGTGTTTTGTTTTCAATTGATTTGATTCTTATGTTGACAAACACTCGAGTTATTTTGATTGATATTTTCAATCGCAATATCTTCCTAATATAAAGGCGATCAGAATTTGATAGGATCTCCAATATAATTAATAGATAACTCTGTTTATCGTTGATAATAGAAGTAGGTAAAATTTTAGAGGTCAGAGTGCTGAAGCGTATGGATAAATATATTTTATTTATTACACAAACAAAATTAAATATAAGCCTAGTTTGCTTTTGAACTTATAATAGAGTCTAATTAAACTAAATAGCAAAAATTAAAAGCACTAATTTATTCCAAAATTAAAAAATTACCTTGCTCCGTTTATATGAGCTTTTATATGTGTTAGTTAATGGAGTGTTTATTTATTGTTACAGCGAATCTCACCATCAGCACCCGCGGCTTCAGCCTCGAATTGCTCATCCACTCGCCCGCGCGGGACATGTACTTCTGCTTCAACCGATCCAGGCTAGTTGGCAGACGACTAGTAAGTGTCTTCATTCTCATCATCATTATGAGTATCACCGTAATCATCATCATCTGCGCCAGTCTTATCCTTTCGCTCGCGTGGGACATGTACTTCTGCTTCAACCAGTCTAGGCGATTGGTAAATGTCTTCATTCTCATCACCAGTATGAGTATCACCGTAAGCATCATCATCAGGATCAGTGCCACCATCAGTGCCAGTGTTATCCACTCGCCTGCGCGGGACCTTTGCTGAAACCGGTTCAAGCTGGTCGGCAGACGACTATTAAGTGTCTTCAGTTTCATCATAAGTATGAATCTCATCGTAAGCATCACCATCAGCATCAGTGTCACTATCAGCGTCAGTCTGGACACTGAACACGTCGTCAATTTCATTCATGTACCTGACATGTACATAATTTGGCAGTCTTCCTACTCTCTTTTTGGTGTCAAAGTAGAGAACAGAATATGACAAAACTTCACATCACTACACAAAATTAATGCAACGAACATAGGTAAAGAGCGTTTGCACAATGTGAAACCTCTAGTCAGTCGACAGTTTTTTTAGATATGTTGTATTACTTATTGTTTTTTAAAATTTTACAACAACACACACATGTTGAGAGTACTTGATTAATCGAACAAAAATAAATAATCATTTGCTTTTCTGAATTTATTCCACATTTAGTTAATAGATTCAAAACATTAAGTTAATCTTGCGCTTAGCGATAAAATGTCTTCCATACTTCAAAGGTTTTAAGTAAATAGCCTCCGATGCTCGGACGAGAATAGTTTACGTTTGGCATTATCTTCTAAACACAGTAGTTGGCGTAAATGCTTTCCATTTAGTTGCGATTGTGAACGTTAAAAGTCGTCTACATATTTATTATAAAATGGTTTTAAAATTCATGTTAATTTGAGCATATTGTTGTTGATTTTAGACATTTAAATACAGTTGTGGAGTCGATTGTGGTTTCTTTATATCTTTATATTTTTGTCCACAGACACGCTTCCAAGCGGAGAGACAGCCCAACTGTCATTTCAAAGAAGAATTTGTGGACGGCTACAACAGATACCGCTTGGCGAAGAACAAAAACCGCTACATAGGGTTCAACCGGGACGGGGCGCAGCTGCGCCGGGGCCTGAGCCGGCTGCCCAAGCGGTACCACATGTGTCTGGCCTTCATGAAGATGGCCCACGACTTCGACATAAACAGGCACAACAACGTACTCGCCGGGGACCGCCCGCAGCGTAGGCATCGCGCTCCGTCGCCCAACGCCATCAAACCGCCCTGCCACGGCGTCCGCCATCACCACGGCAGGCATCAGAGGCGAAGAAACTGCGACGGAACGTAGACCCGACCCTCAACCAATTTAGCAGCTTCACGCTTAAACGCTTCGCGTTGCCGGCTGTTGGACATTGTGAGTGAACAGAGTATTAGTCAACTATCGCAGTATTATTACAGTGACGAGGACTGGATAGCGTTAGGTTAGCTCGGTGGCCGCGGCGGCTCGTATGAATGGTAGCCGGAGCGGGCGAGCAAACATTTGAATGGGGAGAAAAAGCCGCGCCGGGACGTCGTCCGGAGCTGTGAAATTCCTTAAGGTCGTGTAACATCGTGGCGCTCGTTTGCTCGGCCCGCGGCCCGACTCGTGCTCTAAAAGGAAAAAAGGTTTCTGTAGAACGAGCAAATAGTAGTCTCGATGGTCACGAGTTCGACAGACCACCGCTGAACGAGTGTCTATGACGAGGCGACGGACACCTGCAGTCGCTTGCAGGTGACCGGAATGGTTCGGCTGGCTTGCCATAAGTGTAGCAAAAATGCCTTTACGTCAATTCTCAGTGTGTTATTATTTAAAACGCTTTACTCTTAAATTAAGTACGGATCGTGTTATGCTTGTAAATATTATAAAAGAAACTATTTGTGTTTACTTATTTATCAAAAAAAGTTAATCGGAAAATTTGTAAACGTAGATGTTAGTTGTAAAGTTGTATTAAAATGTTTTTGTATTTAATTAATGGGTATTTAATCCGACCAACCGCTCTCTTTTGATTAGCAACAGTTTGTAACCTAGATTTCTTTACTGCGCGTACTGAAAATCGAATTCAATTAATGTTCATTAATATTATTCTGTTTTTATATTGATTGTATGGTTTGAGCGTTTTGTAAATATTATTTTAAGGTTTAGTATGGGAGTGATAGGTCATTGAATCTCTTTAAGTCATTAGTCTGATTTCTCGCTTTTATCCGGATGCCTTGAGATTCCTGTATTGTTGTAACCCTTTGTGTCGATGAAGTGATGTTACGGAGGCGTGTCTGTAATGCATTCCTAAATAATAGAACATGTTAATCTTATATGTATCGAGATCTGTGCCATAGAGTCGTGGCGGAACAACCAGAGTTCGCATTGTAACTACTAGAGAGATAAGTATATGTCTGTAAACTATGGGTAGATAAACGATGTTTAACTTAAGGAAATAACTGAATTAATAATTTCGTATATACATGTTTGCACTAAGGGAACAGGTGGTCAGCTCAGAATTGGTTTCGCAAAGCTTGGCTTGCAATTTGCATTCAAATATTTCAAAATTAAAAAGTTCTTTGACACTTTGGCAATAAAAAATTGACACCATTTTCCCTTTTCAAAAGTATTCCAAGATAGTAGTAAATTAAAATATGTAATATATTTTTTATGCCATGTATATGCAAAATAAGGCACTTCTGAACCGTATGGTGACTTATGCAATGTTATTCTTCGAAGTATTAATTTTATATTTTGATAAAACAATTGAATAGATGTCGCTGCATGCAATGTCAATTTCCATGTAAAAGTGGATGCCATACATTCCTTCATTATTCCATGTAATTATGTTACACAATATCATGGACTCCAGTCGATGACACCACATTCCACAATGTAAAAACAATTACAAAATATGCGCTTAACTACATAATAAATTTGTTAAATAGTTTGACACTGTCTTTATATAACCGTGTCTTATTATAAGTTATCAGATGCTGAACGAAATCGTATAATTGCTAAGAAAAATTACGAAATTAAATATTTAACTCGCTGTTCGTGGTTTTATTTTCATTATCTTCATAATTTTACTGTACCGTACTAATTCTGGTAATATTTTGTTATGCTGATATATAAAGATAAGCATTTATATCATTATAGCTTTCTCATAGAGTCGATATTTAGTTTTTTGTCAATCAGACAGCTGAATGACCTCTTAGGTCTTTGTTACTACCCTAATTTAGCTGCAATCAAATTGTAACTTATATTTCTAGACCTTATAAGGTCTGGAGTAGCTTGAGAGATATCTTCTTAGGCCCAGTAAAATGCTGTCTACATCTAATGTCTACCGCAACACAAACTGAACCAAAGCTCATTTTAAAGCTAATAAAACACTAAGAGGTATTCAAGAGTGTTTGCCCTAGCAGCGGGCACAAAAAAGGGTAAATTTCCAATAATCGGGCGGAAGAGTGAGTGGAAAGTAACGTTTAGAGCAAACAGGGTAAGTGGGCCTAACTGGGCCGGCGACGCCGCGTGCGCAAGCCTATTAGCACCTACCCGCGTCCTGTGAGAGAGATGGGTGATATTCTAGTTTTGAATTTAACTGTTAGGAATAGACGGTCAGTAGAAACTAGCTAGGTTTTACGATGAAATAGTAGGGTTTAGGCACGAAGAGTGACAAGTAAATAAACAAAATAAGTTTTTAAAAATATAGTATAAAATTGCTACTATAAGCTTTACCTTACTATAAGCTATTGCTCTACCTTTAAGCTATAATAGCTGAGGTTACAACACGGTCCACTAATATTGAGCCCTTAAGCTTGAGCTTTCCAATTAGGTTCAGTCAGCCGGAAATCAGATATTTTCTTTTTTCTAAAAGACTGTTTCAACATTCGCAAGGCACTAACCAACGAATAATTAAAATTTGGAACGCCATTTCGTATGAGGTAGTGGACAGATAACGCTGATGGGAACTTATGCAGACATTGAGAAACAGGCCGTAAATGCGTTTACTTAACTTTAATAAATGTTAACTTATACGTCATATGAGCATTCGTACAAATAAAATTAAAAGTACTAACTACGAGTATCTTGTTTGAAACTCGAAACAGTGAAATGTCATGTCACTGAAAATAAAAGACTAACAATTTAATTGAATATTGCATCATAATGATGCACGAGTAAGAAAATGAGATTGCATCATTTACACGTGCTACAGTCATTTTACTGCTACTGACATTCGAAAACCGATTCAGGAGGTCTACTACAAAAAACGAAATCCGATCAATACGGTTATCGTATTTCGGATCCGAAAAATTTCTAGTATGGAATCCTTGCTACGAAGCGCTTCGGATCCGCAAAACGATTATCGTATTGACGGATTTCGTTTTTCGTAGTAGACGTGCAGTAATCTTGAGTGTAGATATACTGTACAAAACATTATAAAAATTATTAAATTATGCTATTAGCTAGTCATCTTGCCTTCAGAGAATATTATTTTGCAGTTTTTAATTATGACCCAAAATTTATAGGAAAAGTTAGGATGTTAGATATTATTTTCTTTAAAGTAGTAGCATTCTCTGGTCGGCCAAACTTTTTTTTTAACTTTAAGGAATGCAATTGCTCTATGACAATGGTGTTAGACATAAAAATGCAAAATTTACTACCTGGTCTAATTTACCCTGAAAATAGTGCCTACGAAGATATTCACTAAAATCCCATAAATCTCATCGTCTCCCTAAAAGCATTTATTGTTGTGTAATGAAGACGCTTTCAATCGGCTTTAAAATAGCCATTCAACCATCATAACGGATAAACAGGGAAAATGTTAACCCACATAAAACGTTACCAGCTATGGCGTTGTAAACACCTAATACAAAATTACAATGTAAGAGCAAGTATGTTGACACAATTCATCTTAGCTGAATGCGGATGGTAAAATGAAAATGGTCCAAGTAAAAGAAAAATCAGGAAATAATTTTGACCTATTGGCTAAAAATGATTTTTTTTTCACGGATAAAGTTATTTAAATATAAAAATGTAAAAAAGCTGAGAAAAAATAAGGTAGTAAGTGCGCCGTAAGCGTACCGGCCACTTATATTTGAAATCGGTAGTATTGTTACTAGTAAATGTACTCGCGTAAATAGTATTTGTGTCTCAAATAAATTGAAGTAAGCACTAAATAATGTAAACACCTGTCACGTGGCGTTCACGTTGTTATACATGTAATTGTTTTCGTTCCAAAATTGAATTACTTATTGACCGTTTGACATAGTATTTGATAAAAGCGAATGAAAATTGATGAGATGAATTTTCCATAATACCCATTTAAAATGCAGACCGCTTGCGATCGGCCGCCGTGGAAAACTATGAGGCGGGTTTTGTTCATCAGCAGTGACCGTTTTTAAGCTGCTAACGATGATGACGATGATTAATTTAAAATGCATCACAAAATATTTAGAGCACACACAATCAAATACAAACCTATGATAAAATTTAAGTTCTACGATGTATCTTAGAACGAATGAATTTTAAAAAACAATGTATTTATTTATTTATTTATGATTGAAAGATAGGAAATCCACGCTAAAAAAAGTTGAGAAATTAATAAGTTTTGATGGTCAAAAAATTTAAAGCCAATTTCATTAATTTTTTAATCCAAAATCTTAAGATTTAAAAATAAAGTAAAAAAATCCCTCCTCGTTTCCTATCATACCGACTAAGACAGAGTACACATTGTTTGTACACATCAAGCACACTGATGCAAGTGCTAACTAGTGGTGCCGAGTGCACACCGGTGCACTGCAGGTGTGCACCTGTGGAATGTCCACAAATATTGGGTAAGAACACTAATTTTAATACGCATATGATTATAATGCCGTTAATTAGACATGGAAATGTTGCGAGTACAGTTTAGAAACAGACGCTTAGTTGAAGTTGAAATATTTAACTGACTCGATGACATTTTTTTACTTAGTTCGACATTGTGTTAGTCCTAAAAACATTTTTATTTTAATTTTACCTTAAGGCACAATAACGATTTCCAAAGCCATGAAATGGCAAGGACAATTGCTGCCATCTTTAAAACAAAATAATTGTCTATACTCTTTACCAAGCGCTTGATGGCGCGGAGTTAGAATGTAGATTTAAATAAATCCTTATTCGGTTTTTAAACTTATCTTTTATCGATTATAAGTGACAGTGAAGTTAAAAGTGAGCAACGCAGAAGACTTCGGCCGGCCGCGGCGTCTACTTGGAGATACTTCGTCCTGTAGAAATTAAGGTGAGTCCCTCTAATCTAAACTTATCAAAGCAAGGAAAAGGTTTTCATTTCGTAGGTAGTACATAATTCATAATTAGCGAGCTACGAGCAGACAAAAGGTTTGCTGTAAGTACAAAAAAAAGCGTTTGCTACAACCACATCCTCCAATTGTAAGATAAACTTAATTGACTCATAACTTCTGATATTTATCACCACTCGGCTCGTCTAGACTTGTCTTTACAATTATGCCAAAGAATGCGCATCATCGACTGTTTAGATTATAAAGTTATATTGAACATTGAGATACACGTGAGCACATCAAAACGTGATTGAAACATAGTGAATATCACTCAAAGCGTACGCCACTACAAAGAATTTCCATTTTCATTTTCCTATCGATAAATCATGCAGTTTATTACCTATACGAGTAGCTACTTGAAACTTGATACGGTTGGTATGTGGTATTAGCAAATTGTAAAATAATATTTTGGTGAGACGAAATGTATGGCGTCAATAAATAAAGTATGTAATATGCTGATACTAGTTTATTGTAGACCCACCGCAGTGTTATTATTTATTTGGACATGTGAATGTAAGGACAAGGTCGGACGACATATAAATAAGTGTGTACAATCGTAATTTAGTCAAAATAGCCAATATGCCAAAACTAATCAGTTAATGGGTGCTGTAAATATAATTTATAACGCCGTAAAGTATAGCTTCATACAGTGTAGTCTTGCTCCTTTATAATATCTTTAAATTTTACGCCGTAGAATACACACAGTACCGCAAGCCATATTAGAAGTTAGTAAATAACTATTCGGTTTAGGTTTAGGTTTAAAGAGTTTATTCTCAAAAAAAGACAAGCCACTTACATGAGAATAGAATAACTTAAAGTAAAATAAATCTAAATTCGAACGCCGAACTAAAGAAATTAGAAGAAGAACTAAACTATTAGAAACTACTAAACTATTAGAAGGCCCTATATTTAGTTTTCTGGATGGAAAAGGAAAAATGTTTATAATAGGTATATAGGCTTACACGCTTAAGGCGACGCATTGACAAACAATTTATTCTGAAAGTCCGTGTCAGCATCCCCGCAAGGGTAGCTACCCCTCCAAGCACCCCCGCACAAAACTTTTTTGCGAACTTTGTCTTAAAAAATGACATGCCAGAATTCTTTAATTAAGATTATGTTTGAGGTCACTATTCTTAGATACGGAAGAATTAAAGTTTTTTTTTGTTGACAAAATAAAAGAAAAAAAATATTTATCATAGTATAAACAATCAAGCTATAAATGAACAGACTGATAAAACTTGAAGCCTTCTTTCTCTTTGCCTTCAACATCGTTACTACGATTTTACCCAGCTAGGCAAAGAATGTTCATTCTTCAAAATCCGTTGAATGAATCCACAAAAACAGGTCTGAATGTTAATCGTTGCTGCTTCCAACTAGTTGACCAAGACCAACCGCGCTAACCACTTGGCCAAACATTGGCCAAGCCGGTGCAGCCATGAATTCACCACCTTCTCAATCCATTAGCCTTGCGTCTTGCACTTTCGTCAATCGTTACGCGTTTCAAACATTTATTATCGACTTGATTTGACTTTCAAAGATTTAGATTCAGATTCGTTCAGTATTGCCAGTCACAAGTTGGGTATGGTGTTACAGGTATAAAGACAGTACAAGTAACGCCCTGCAAACATGAGGGGCAACTATTGCCCATTGACTTATTATATGGACCTCTTTATAGGTCTTCAATTTGTATGTACATTAGTACACTAGACATAAGACTACCACTGTTCATAGGTCTTAAACAAGAAATAGTTTAGGTTGAGTAAGTCTTCATACCTATTATGACTATTTACAGTCCTTAGGTAGACTGGTAGATTTATCAAAATTTTCTTGCAATAGACGTTGTAACTTGACCTACGATATTTTCAAACTCTCGTATCTTAAGACATAGATGACCAAATAAAATTATACGTTTGTTGTTCGTAGGTGAGTGCATGCTTGTGTTCGAGACATCGTTGCTGCGGCTGCTGAAGGTGGAGATCGACTGAAGATTAAAAGGTGAGCATCTTAGAAATCTATCTTTGAAATTATATTGAGAGCATCTCAAATGAATGGGATAAACGGGAAAAATATAATCAAATTGATCGTAGTTAGACTTGCTTTTTTAAATCACCGAACATAAAATGATGGTAAAAAACTCCTTGAATCGACAAGACCTTCTTGTGTACAGTTTAATAAGATTAAATGAGTTGTCCTTCTAACCCGCTAAAGCTAAGATCTAAATCCATCGACAAAAAATGGTGGGCAATACCCGTCCCCCAGTAATTTATGACCATTTCAATACACTGCGGCGCGATTCATACTTTATGCGATATCAAAGGTTTCATACGTCGTAGAAACATCAAAAATGGCAAATGGTAGCTAATGACAACAAATTATAATATATCGATCGAACAACAAATAATATATTTTTAAAAAGCTTTCTGTCAACTCTCAAAGATACGTTATCGCCCCTGACTTATTTTAATGCCCTATTCTTTTTTGCTCATATTCATTTTCACAAAACGAGGTGAATAATTTGATTATCTTTCTAATGTTTTTCTGTTTTGTTGCAGGTACCGTAGCATGTTTTTTAACAGAAGAAAGGTGAACATTTTACTATAGTTTTTTCACAATCATTTTAACGTTTTGTTAAGGGG